>PVIA01007691.1:0-80269 GCA_004024845.1 Tonatia bakeri
TCTGGCCCCGAGTCAGTGATCTGTGAGGTGACTTCTACTCACAGCACACGCAGCAAGGGTTTGTGACTGCGTGGGAGAAGCCAGTGACCTGAGTGCTACTTTTGAAAGTTTCCTTTTTGAGTCTGTATGATATTTGAACCTAATAGGTTTAACTGCGTTCGGAATGTCTGCCTATGGGGTTGGAAACTGCCTCTGCAGTACTCAAAAGGGCCAGTAGAGGGCAGCAGAAACCAGCATTTGTCCATGGCGCGGGCAGTAGCTCGGCTGAAAACAATAAAATAATTGTTTCTGTTTCAGGTCCAGATATTTGGGAGTTTCAAAACTGGCCTGTATTTACCTACTAGGTTAGTATATTAATGAAGGTTTCAAGGGGTTGTGCATTTTTCTGGAGTGTATGTATTTTGGCTATTGATTGTGTAAGTGTAGAAACAAACAGATCTTTGAAACAGAAATTCACTTACTGTACTTGACCTGAATTATCTGGAGGTAGAGTGTCACTGTGGACATCTCATCACACAGTACAGGGATCATCTTGTCATCTCAGGTGGATGGACAGGGGACACGCTGCGGTGACGTCAGTTAGCACTTGTAGCAGCACCCCACCCTGCGGGCTGCCCGGCCCCTCCCTCACCCCACTGTCTTACCTGTGCCTGTTGGGGGGACTCTGGGGAGGCCCCTGCTTGTGCCACAGGGCCATTCAGGCTCCAGGGCCAGGCCTCTCAGTGTCGGGAGCTCGTTCTGTCGCCCACTGTGGGGCCCCCCGATGCAGAAATGCAGGTGCACTTTCCTGAGGGAGGATGTGGTCTCTCAGGCCCCCTTTATCTCAGTGACCCACAGGGGGGCTGACTTGGCCCTCAGCCTGGGGGCCCTTCTGGGGACAGGAAGGCTCCCCCGAGGGGTGAATGAAGACCTGTTCTCTCATTGGGGTGTGGTGGTCTTGAAGGGAAAAACCTTCCATCGTGGTTTAGTTTTTGTTCTCATTGTGGTAAGAACACTTAATGTGAGGTTTGCTCTCTTAACACATTGTGAAACAGAAGGCACAGTGCAGTCACAGGCACCCAGCCTGCTGTTTGACTGGGACTCGATTCCACTTCCGTCCCCGAACTCACACTCGTTGACGTGGGTGGACCCCAGCAACTTCCGCCCTCCCCAGTGCAGGACTGGGCCTGGGCGACGCCACAGGGCCTTCAGCCCGGGCTCATCAATACCCATCCTCGTTTAGGGTCTGGACTGCAGCAGCACCCGAGTCACCTCCCTGAAAACCTTGACGGGAGTGTGTGAGCAGTCAGCACAGCCACACAGTTCAGATTTGAGAAGAACCCAGACACAGTTCCCAGGAGAAGCCCAACCGCCCGGTGTCCCCAGCCCCGCCCCTTGGAGGGCCTGCCGTGCGTCCGCCCTTGCGTTTCCTTGCAGACGCTCCACTTGTGTGGAAGGAAGCGTGTGTGGGCGTGTTTTCTTTATTACGCAAGGGGTAGCCTCTTGCCTTTTACACTCACTAGTCTGAGTGACAGCCACGTGGAGGGTCTCGGGTTTCTAGCCCAGAACCTCGGTCAGCAGGAAACAGTAGCTGGTACTCTTTGAGGTTCTCCTCCTCACACGCTCACCCTTTCCTGGGGCCCCTCTCGTGTGTGCAGTGACTGAGAGGAGGCAGCTGCTGAAATTGTCCGACTCCCCTTCAGCTCCGAGACAGGTGCCAGGACACCTGGGGCTCCTCGGGGCGGGGCGGGGCGGGTCCTCTCGGCCCTCCAGCAGGGGGGTGCACGTCCTCGCCTCTTCAAACCCCTGCGGGCGTGTGTTCTGTGTCCAGTGACATCGACCTGGTGGTGTTCGGGAAGTGGGAGAACCTGCCCCTCTGGACCCTGGAAGAGGCTCTTCGGAAACACAAGGTCGCGGACGAGGACTCGGTGAAAGTTCTAGACAAAGCCACTGTGAGTCCCCCACGTCCTCCCCCGGCACCAGCTCCTCCTGCAGGAGCCTCGGAGAGCCGGGGTTCGGGCGGGGGTGGGGTGCGCAGTCGGGTGGCCGGCTCTGCTCAGGCGTCCTCCCACCAAGCCCCACGCTGCCCGCACTGCCCTGTGAGGTGTTTCTCGGACGAGGACGTGAGACGCTGTGACCGCTCAGGGCGTGGGCCCCGAGCGGCGTCTCTGGGGGGAGTCCCGTCGGCCAAGCCTGGCTTGGACGGCACTGGGAGTGGCCATGGAAGGGCGTTCACGGAAGCTCAAAATTCACCTATTTTGCAGATTTTGTTTCTCTGACACAAAACAGCTTGCATTTTTTTATAAAAACTCACCGTTTGGAACCCGGCTCCACACAGTCTGTGCCTCCCGCACTGGGCGCGCTGAGCTGCTCCCCCTTGGAAAGAACTCCTCAGTCTCACGCACACCCTCCTGCCAGTTCTCACTCGGGGGTGGGCCCTGTGCTGCGCCTGCTCTGCAGGCCGCGTTCACAGCCCTGCGCGCAGCCGACCCCGTGTGGCGGGCTGCGCGTGAGGCTGAGGGTCCAGCCGCTTTCTTACTAGAAACTGGTGACGGCTGGAGGCTCGTAGTTGACGTCACCTTTGAGTAGGAGCCTGTTTTCCAAAGTGCGTAAAATGTCAATAAGGTTTCTGTCGCTTGTCTCAGAATTCTCAGCCAGTAGACGTGGTGAAGTAGGTCGTATAAGGTAAAATGCTAACTGTGCAAAGAGGCGTTTCTGAAAGGCAGGGCGACCGTGGGTGGTGTGCAGTGTCCAGAACACTCATGTCCTGTGAGGAGGTCAAGACCTCAAGTCTGGTCACCTTCCCTGCCCTGATCCGGCCATGCAGTTTCGTTCACGTGTTCTAATTTTACCTTTCTGCCCTTTCAGGTACCTATTATTAAATTAACAGACTCTTTTACTGAAGTGAAAGTTGACATCAGCTTTAACGTGCAGAATGGCGTGAGAGCTGCGGACCTCATCAAAGACTTTACCAAGGTCAGAGGATTCTCCGTGCTGAGTCGGCACCGCTGGGGGAAGTGGGCCTCGGCCAGACTGTGTGCACGTGCGTGCGACTGCTAGAGCTTGTCTTCTGTGCCCTGGTGCTGCTGCCCTTCAGTCTGCTGGTGGTGGTGGTACTATCAGTGTGACCTCCAGTGAGATTTCAAGCTGAGGAAGCCATTGAAGAACCTCTCTGCTCTTGGGGGGCGGAAGGAGAGTGGGGGCCCATCTGTCTCGGTCTCCCAGCATTCTGACCGGGAACCTGCCGGGGCCTTCTCGGGGCTCTGACCTCGACCCCCGGGAAGGCGCCCCTGCGGTGTCCTGACCACGTCTGCGGGGACTCCAGTCTGCTTCTGCCGGTTCTGGTTTCCTCCCGGGTGGGGGGCTCGGCAAGGGACAGGGAGACGCCGGTCGCCTGTGGCTGCAGCCACCTTGTGGCTGCAGATCATTGCCCTTTTTTATCTTGTTTATTCTCTTCTTGAAATTTTAACAAAGGAAATAAATAGCACCTGTGTGCATATTACTTTGTGCTTCTTTTAAACTTAATACGTTAGAGGTTTTTTTCATATCAGCACAGACATGTTCCCGTCATTTAAAGATGCTGTTTCTGACTTTGACCATAATGTTTAAAATGGTTGTTCCTGCACGCTTTCATTATTTCTCGTGTGTGTTTACTCTGACACGATTTGCAGAAGCACACACTTTTTTCCTTACGGAAGTGTCCGTATTCATAGTCAGTGTCAGGAAGAAGCTGGAAACCCCTAGTAACTGCCCCTACCCCCACCCCGACCCCCACTGGGTAATGGCCGTGAAGGCTTCTTTCTAGAAACTGTTGCCTGCTTCATCCCCGTCTGAGTCCCCAGTCTCAGGCCTGGTCCTTGTGTGCCAGCTCAAGCGCTTGCACGAGCCCTGTGAAGCTGGGACGGTTCCTGTCCCCTGCTCCCATGGAAGCCGGGAGGCTGGGCTGCTGTTTCCAGGCCCCGCCCACGGACAACAATTCTTTTCCTGACTTCGCTTTAAAGGGGACTTTGTCCCATCTGGGTTTGTTTCCCGCTCTCAAACGAGCCTCCTGCGGTACCGGCTGGAGAGCGTGCCCTCACTCAGATGGGTGCCACCCGTGTTCTGTCCCATCCTGGGTGCCGCTAGTCGTGGCCGCACGTCCCCTGACTCCCGCAGCACATTTTCTCGTAGCGGGCTCTTAAGGTGGAAGATCATCCGCAGCACAGTTTGCAGCGTGAGGACCAGCTTATGCGCAGAGGCCTGTTGATGCTCAGGGCTGTTCCTCACGCAGGAGCCCGTCGGACATGGCGTTTCTTCTCTTTCAGAAGTACCCTGTGTTGCCGTACTTGGTTTTAGTGCTGAAACAGTTCTTGCTGCAGAGGGACCTCAACGAGGTGTTCACAGGTGGCATTGGCTCTTACAGCCTCTTCCTCATGGCGGTCAGTTTCCTGCAGGTACGTTGTGTGGCTCTGACGTGCTGATGCGCACTAACTGTGACACTTGAAGTAGGGACTCACTTTGGAGAATGTAAGTCAGACTCCTAGTTGCAGTGTTTCTGGTGAACGCTCAGGACTTTTGAAACTGGGTACCTTTTTGTCATTGAGCAAGCACATGCTTAAAACTCCCTAGGGAAGGACACGTGTTTATGTTTTTGTTTTTAATCCCATATGTTTTAGTCTGTTTGGGACTTTTCACTGCAAGTTTTAATATGCACAGGCATCCTGTGGTTTGCACGGGTGTGACTGGTAGGAGAGAGGCCAAAGTAGGAATGTCTTCTGAGCAGCTGCCCGCGAGTCTCACCGGAGGGGCCTGCCCACAGGCAGGAGGTGCGAGGAGGCCCGCTCTGGGCCCGGGCGCACGCGGCTCTGCTTGCCAGTTCGTGGCGTCCTGCCTGGCCGGCCCCGTCTGTGTCTGGGGCGCCTCCCGGGTGGTCCCAGCCCGCACCGCGCCAACTGCTCTACCCCGCCAAGTGTCGAGTGTTGATAGCCGCCAGGATGTCATTTGTTGTCCCACCTCGACGAGGCGGAGAGTGCCCAATGTAATTTCTTTTTCTCTCCTTCTGGTTTTAGTTGCACCCCAGGGAAGATGCTTGCATCCCCAACACAAACTATGGTGTTCTCTTAATAGAGTTTTTTGAATTATATGGACGGCACTTCAATTATTTAAAGACTGGCATCCGGATAAAGGACGGGGGTTCGTACGTGGCCAAAGACGAAGTGCAGAAAAACATGCTGGACGGCTACCGGCCATCGATGCTCTATATCGAAGATCCTCTGCAACCAGGTATTGAAATTAGGTAAATGTGGGGGCGTCTCCAGTCAATGTGTTGCACTTGGAATTCTCTGTAGATAGAAAGTGAAGAACCAGCTTCTCATTGTGGTCGTTCTGTTTTTCATTGGAGTATTTCATAAGCGAACATGAAAATAAACACACACTCCAGAAATACACGCTGCAGTCCTGGCTGGCATGGCTCAGTGGACTGAGTGCCGGCCTGGGAACCAAAGGGTCGCCGGTTCAATTCCCAGTCAGGGCACATGCCTGGGTTACAGGCCAGGTCCCCGGAAAGAGGCGCGTGAGAGGCAACCGCACATTAATGTTTCTCTCCCTCTCTTATTCCCTCCCTTCCCCCCTCTAAAAATAAATAAAATCTTAAAAAAATAGAAAAAAGAAAAGAAAAACCCACATTGCAGACTCTCAGGTGGGTCGGGCACGGAACCCACAGGCTCCTACCGGCCCAGAGGAGCGGGTGTGACAGTTGGGGCAGGTTTTCGCGTCTCCAGCTGGACAGCCTCTTCTTTCTCCTGTTGTCACGGCCTGATTCCAGCCCGCAGTCAGCCGGGGGTTCTGTTACTACTGTTGAATTTGTGAAACTCCACAGGTTTCAGGTGTGCAGTCCACAGCACGTCATCTGTGTATGGTGTCGTGTGTGCCCCACCCCACTTCCAGTCTCCTTTGTTCATCCGCATGTACCCTTCCTTACCCTTTCCACCCCCCGGGTCGTCGCCACACTGGCCTGGGTCTGCGAGGGCTGTCCCCCCGGGGCACTGTGGTGAGGACTCTGCAGCCCACAGGCGGCCCCACTGAGTGCAGCGGCTCAGGCTCAGAATACGGGGTTCAGAGAGAGGATTGGTTTCCTCCCGGAGCCTCCCCTCTGCTTGTGCGAGGTCTGCCTGTGCCTCTGGCTTCGAGGCAGCTTGAAAGTGAGCAGAAGAGGGATTCCTCCTGCGCTTTCCTGACGTTCTGCTGGCTCGCTCGTGCCCTGGTTGTTCTGGGCAGTAACGTTTCCTGGCAGAAGTGCAGACACTTCAGTTCTGCACTATGGGACCTCAGTGGACGTGCTTTTAGCCATTTGCTTTCATGTGTTAACTCTGAAAGTAAGACAAGGTTGTTAAGAGTAGGTGCCAGCAGCCTTTTCTGGCTCGTGAGTATTCATCATTGTGTGCGTTCGGTCGCCGGGGAGGTGCTCGCTGGCAGCCTGCGCCGTGGAAAGGACACACAGAGCCCCCCGGGTGGTCTGCCGCTTGGGAGTTCCTGGGGTGCAGTGGGGGCCAGTCGTAGAGCCACTGGGGACGGAAACCGGGTGTTTCTAGTTCCTTCTGGTCTCAGTCGTCGGGTAGAACAGGCAGGGACTTTTGTCTGTGGGCTGGCGGCGGGACAGCCCCTGCGAGGCCAGAGGGCATTAGGCAACCTGGGCCCTGGACAGCTTCTCACTTCGCAGTGCTCAGGCTCGGAGCCGGTTGTGGGGGAGGGGTCCCAGGTCCCGAGGGCCACTCCGGTGGGACAGCACCTGCTCGTGCTTCCCGAAAGAGGGCTTGTGAGCATGTAGCTGTATAAAGCAGTGGGCAAGCTTCCCGCCTCACGGGCGCACTTCTCCCCCAGGTAACGATGTGGGAAGGAGCTCGTATGGGGCCATGCAGGTGAAGCAGGCCTTCGACTACGCCTACGTGGTCTTGAGTCACGCCGTGTCGCCCATCGCCAAGTATTACCCCAACAACGAGACCGAGAGGTGAGCGCCTGCCTCGGGTCGGCCCGTGTGTAGGGGTTGGCTGTGGCTGCTGACCTTGCGCTTGACGTCCCTCACTCCCTCTCTTCCCATGCATGCAGCATACTGGGCAGGATAATCAGAGTGACGGACGAGGTGGCCACGTACCGAGACTGGATATCGAAGCAGTGGGGCTTGCAGAGCAGGCCCGCGCCCGCACGCCATGGTAAGCGTCCGCCCGCCAGTCGACTGTTCGAGGCTTTTCTGAGTTGTGTGCGTTTAATGGGAAGAAACGTTTTCCAATCTTTTGCCACTCTTTCAGGAAATGGTGTTACCTTGATAGTAGATTCTCAGCAGTTAGATAAATGTAATAATAATCTGTCTGAAGAAAATGAAGCCCTTGGAAAATGTAGAAGTAAAACTTCGGAATCTGTTAGTAAACACTCTTCAAACTCTTCATCAGGTCCGGTGTCTTCGTCTTCGGCCACACAGTCCAGCTCTAGTGACGTCGTAAGTATGAGACGGGCCTTCCAGCCCTAGGCGCCTGGGAAGCCTGTGGTGTTGGGCGGCTGTCCAGGGGCGTGGGCCGACCGGCTTTCTGGTTGGTCGCCAGGGAGCCGAGCGAGGCGAAGGCGCGTCCTGCTCCCCGACACGGGCCCGTCTCCGGGCGGGCAGCGCAAGTGAGCGGGTGGTAGCGGTCCTCCCCCACGCTGCCCGGGCTGCCTCACACACGCTGGGCGCGCCAGCCAGCCATGTGCGTCCATCTGCCCGTCCGTGCTTTGACACGTGTCTGTGTGCATTGCACACGTCCCTGCAGTTCCCCAGAGAACTGCAGCGTGCTCCTCGCGGACCAGAGACCAGTTCTGGTTCTGGTTTTGCTTTGCATGTAAAACTGACACATAAGGAAGTTTTAATTGTACGTCCATTGAATTCTCACAAACATACACACACGTGTATGACAAACCTAACAAGACAGAGACTGCGCGGCCCAGAGGGCTGCCCCCAGCCCCACCCTCCGAGGTGACACTGTCAGGAGTGTCGCACGTGGCCGATCGGTTCTGCCTGTCCCTGAATTTCTGTGAAAGTGCGTACGCTTTCTCGAGTAGGGCTCCTTCCGCTCAGTAGTGTTTTCGAGCTTCTTGGTTTAACTTACAAATTGAGACATCATTCTCACAGGTGATGGTTTAAAAAATGTGTCATTTGCTGGTTTTCAGTATATTCACAAGGTCACGCAGCTGCCACCTGATTCCACGGTGTTGCCAGCCCCCGAAAAGCAGCCTGGCAGCAGGGCCCCGTCAGGCGCCGCCCCCCCCACGCCCCGCAGCCCTGCGGTGCAGCTGCCCCGTCCCCAGCGTGTCTGCCTCAGTCACGGCCCCACTTGCTTTTTCAGATTGGGGTCACTTTTGAGTTTGCCTAATTGAGATCTGACAGGGGCTCACCCGTCATTTGAATTTTGACTTTGGGAGGCGTGTGACATAAAAAGCCATCTAAACAGAGAAGGGATGTTTTTTACTGCTGATGAGGACTGTGTGTCACGGTGGTGTCGTGAAGCCTCACGTGCAGAACGGCGGGTGCCTCTCTGGCCCCTGGAGCAGAGCCACGGGGGCAGAGTGCCATGCTAGACAGCTGGCCCGGGGCGGAGCAGCAGGGACAGAGGCTGTGACCCAGAGATGCTGGGTCGGGTGCGGGGCTCAGGCTAGACCTGAGGGCAGAGTAGCAAGGTCATGGGCCCGGCAGCCACAGCCAGGCAGCCTCCGCCATGGGCCCCGGGACGTCTGCGTCCACAGGGTGGCTGCGGGTAGGGCCCCCGAAGCGGCTGCCATCTCAGAGATGTGGGTGGGGCCTCTCAAACCACCCTTCCTCTGAAGAGACACTGACTCGGGGACTGGGACCTAGGTCCTCCCTCACCATCCCACTCCTTGCCCTGTATTGCAGTCCCTTTTCTGTAAATACACACGTGAACTCGCACCTTTGCGGGCTTCTTCAGGGTGGTGGCCAAGGTCGGCGTGGCTGGTGGTGTGAAGGGCACAGAAGCCTTTTGGTAAAATGAGCCACATTCAGTGTTTGGAGGAAACGTGAGCGGTTTGTTCTGCCCGTTCCTCCACGTACTCTCCGA
This sequence comes from Tonatia bakeri, assembly GCA_004024845.1. NCBI lineage: Eukaryota > Metazoa > Chordata > Mammalia > Chiroptera > Phyllostomidae > Tonatia > Tonatia bakeri. The sequence continues at coordinate 9,057 of PVIA01007691.1, forward strand.
AACAAAGGCCCAGACGTCCGCACTGGACCCGGGGAGTGCTCAGCTGGGGTTGTCTTCCTGTCTGAGCGTTGTCTGAATTACTAACATGGCACATTGTACCTCATGTGACTCGTGGCAGGATTCCGACGCGACACCATGCAAAACCCCGAAGCAGCTGCTCTGCCGTCCGACCCCCGGGAACCACGTGGGGTTGCAGGAGGTGTCTGTGGAGGCCTCGCAGGCTGGCAGGAAAACGCAGAGCACCCCGGCCACCAGCACGCCCAGCAGCGCCAGCAAGTCTCAGGTGCGTGTGGCGTTTGTACACAGCGTCTCCAGTGTCCTGCCCATCAGCGTCGGTGCATGTCACGGGCCGAGGACGACTCTGGGCTGAGGTGTAGCCCTGCCTGGTTCTGAGAGGTTCCGAGCACAGCAGCACCTCTGGTCACAGGGTGTCCTGGGGACCCCGTGGGCCCCCGGGGGCCCTTGTGAGATGTCACAGCCTGCCGCTCGGACTCCAGCTTCAGCAACAGGGAGTCACGCCAGGGTGTACAGGGTCCTTGTCCCCAGAACACATGCAAACGCGGTGCTTGTGCGGCTTCACGGCCGTGTCGCACAAGTCTGGGAATGTAGTTTGCGTGTTCACAGAGCTCGGCACCAGGAACGCCCCTTTGTATTACACAGCCATAAGCGTGTGATTCTGTGACATAACAGGATTGCACTCCAGCACGTATGACACTTTAGGTGAAGTGTTGAAATGAAACTATAAATTGTGACACCCATGTTATTGCTGTATTATTACCTTCCGACCGCCCTTAGGCAGGCGGTACTTCTGCCGGGCCCGCATTGTAGTCTGTCCTCAGTGCCACGCTGCCCGCGTTGAAGTGCCCGGGCTGCGGACAGCCGTGCTCAGTTGTTCAGTGTCTCAGTTAAAGGAGGCCACCAGTGCCTCTGTTTTAAGGGTTTTTTTATTGCCTAAAATTTTATCATCGTAGTGAATCAAATGAGGGGAAGAAGCCACATTCCCCTGGGCTCCCACCTCAGGCCCCTGACCCCCGCGAGCACAGCGGGACGGGAGGCGCATGGCAGGAGGGAGCGGCGGTTGTGTCGACCACCTCCTGCCTCCCGGGCCCTGCACGGTCCGCCTCACCTTGTGGCAGGTGGCAGTGGGAAGGGGCAGCCAGCCGTCGCACCGCTGACCTGGCTGGCAGCACCCCTGGGTGCCTGAGCGCGGCGGCACCAGTCAGCACGCAGCATGTGGGCTGGGGGTCCCCTAAGAAAAGTCACCCCTTCCGTCTGGTCTGTGGCCAAGGCCAGGCGGTGAGCGCTCTGGGCCTCTCAGTGCCCTCGGTGAAAAACAGCTCAGTTTTAGAGAGGCAACCCTGGGAGTGCCGTTTTCTGCCTGCCACGTAAGCGTGGCCCTGGTGGGGAGAGGTCCCAGGGTTGGTGTCAGTACTGGTGTCGGTGGGTGTGCGGGCACGGTGGGTACTGATGTCTTGGTGCCTGCTTCCTCTCCTGCAGCATGGCCCAGCCCGGCTCTTCCGGTCCTCCAGCAAAGGCTTCCAGAGCACGGCTCCGACAGGCCACGGCGCCTCGGCGACAGACAAACAGCACCCAGGCCGGTCCAGTAACCAGTATTTTCATGGCAAAAAGAGGAGGCACAAGAGGGACGCCCCGCTCTCAGACCTGTGTAGATAGTCAGCGTGGTGTGGCGGACCGCCTCTGCGCAGAGACCTCACACCCGGGGCCGAGGCCGGGGGACTCCTGGACGCGTCAGAGCCTGGTGCCGTCCACGTGTCGATTAGCGTTCTTTCCCAGCTCGCCACGGAACGGATCATGAAGACTGACGCAGCAGAAATGGAAAGCAAGTGGAAGGGGGAAAGGCTGCTCGTTGGATAAGTCATATGCTACAACAGGGTCATTTTGGGGTTTGAAGCTTGAATGTAAATGAAATGTGTTTTTCATTGGCTTCACGCAGAGTTAGGGGAATAGGAGTCGGTGGGGGGAGGAAGAGCTCTGAGCTTGGAGGCCGGGAGGGAGGAAAGCAGGCATCTCGTAGAAAGCCCAGATCCCAAAGGGGGGAGTGGCCTGTGCATGTTTTTTAAAAAATATTTTTGCACATATTTACCATTTTATTGTGTGTATATATAGATGACCGTATAGGAAATTGGTATTTGTAATAGTGGATTTGTTAATACTTTTTACATAACATTACTGTTTAAATTGTAAACAGATTCTCTCAGGATTAGTTTGCAAAATAATCTGATTTGTCATCTTAACATCCACATGTAGGGAAGTAATTAGTTCTCTTACTCAATTGGTTTCCCTTGGCAATGAAATGTCAGCGCCCTGGTGACCTGCTGCTGCGGACACGTCTCCTCTCTCAGGAGAAGGTTCATGGTGGCAAATGACGTTCATTTTATTTTGTACAAACGAACATGCGTGTCTGCACTGTGTACTTTGAGCACTGAAAGTCTTCAGTCATCTCTCGGAACCAACGTGCACCTGTTTTCTGTGGTGCTGTCGTCCTGGCCTCGTGTGTGCTTCCTTTACGGTCTTTTTAAAGTTTCATTTCAGCTTTTTATTTTTTAAAATCTCCAACATGGAGGCAGAGGCCCCAGCCCCATCGAAGTGAGTGCCCCGTTGCAGCAAGCGCCCGGCCGCAGGCCTCGCACGCTGGCTCCTCCGACTGCGTGTGCCGCGTGTGCCGGGCCCCGGTCTCTTCTGCAGAGCCCCGCGCCGTGGCCGCGGGGCAGCGCCTGCGAGCGGCCTCAGTGACAGCACACCCACGAAGGACTGTTTTCTTCTACTCCACTTCATGCTTTTGGGATCGTTGATCTTCTGAAAGGAGATGGTCTCTGACAATGGGTCTGTTTTGTATTGCCTTATTAAGACCAAATACTTCTTGTCATCCCATCCCTTATCCTCTCCTTCCATGGAATTGTTATGCTCAATTAAAACTTTTTTAAACCTCCGCTTGTTTCAATCATACTGTAAATCAGGTGGTGGTCAGCTCTGTGTGCAGGCGAGATGTGTAACTCTGTCTGCCATCTGTCACCCGCTGAGTTTGCAGCTCGGCTGGGGTGTGTCCTCCGGTCGGACGTGCGTGACATTTCTGAAAATACTTTCTCCGGTGAGAGCGTCTGTGTTTCGTTAGCATCGCGTGTGCGGCTGTCGACTGCGGCCGCTTCTGAGAGGAGGTTCTTTTATATACGTGTGCACATGAAGTACTGTTGGCTTTCAGGAGTTTCTCTTACATGCATTTATGAAACACCGAAGACCGATCAGACCATTAACAGACACTTAGTGCCACTTTTTATAAAGAAAACAGTGCTAAAGGAAGACCAAAACCAGTGTCATCCCTGACATCAGCAATTCTCGATGTGTTCACGTTTTAATTCACAACGGAAAAGTGTGTTCCAGAACTGGAAACCCCTGATACCTGTGTAAAACCGCGGGAGATTTTAAATGTCATGTTACTTGGACGATGTTTTAAATCTTAAAGAGCCCCATTTTATCCTGGTCAGAACTTTTATCAAGGTGTCAAGCTTTCATTGTTTTGCAACTCGTCTGTCCTGACGTTGTGCGCATAATCATGGTATTTATGTTCTAGGACTGTTGTGAGTGTGTAGGCTTGTGTTTCCTGCTAAGGGAACAATTATTTATAAAATAAAGTGAAATCCAGTGTTCGCCGCCTCCTTCAGACACGTCATACTCGCAGAGACCCACGACCCACTCTCCACGCTGACTGTTCTCACGGGACCGCCCTCATCGTTGGAAGGGAGTGGACTCTTTGGGTGCAGACGGCAGTGTTCCAGGAAGCATGTGATTCTGTTCAAAGTGGTGGTAGCGGGAAGATAATCTTGATTCCATTGGGAATCTTAGGTTTTCGTAAACTTATTGGGAAAATAGTTTTTCCTGTACTGCTGATGTTTCTTTTTGGTAAACAGTCCCTTTCTAAAAAGGACAAGAGCATGGAGGCAAAATCGAGGCGCGTGCATTCCCTCCGCCGACCAGCATTGTACTCGTGAGTTGCTGTGTGTCTTGCAGCGAGCGGGCAGAAGCCCCCTTGTTTTTCAATCCGAAGTAAAATGACTTTCAAGAACTCAGCGTCTGCACGCTCATTGTGTTCTGTGCCCGCGCCCTCTGGTGTCCGACTCCTGTCTTCCTGCTTCGTTTTGAGTTTGGTGCCTGAAAGCTTTGGCGGACCCATCAGAAATTCGTCCTTTCAATGCTCCAGCCCCTTCACTGTGCCCACGAATCTCACCCTTCCTTGGCTGGACCCTGGGGACTGGGGTTGGCAAACTGCCTGTCGCGGGGGCTCGTCTCTGGCGGTCAAGCGCGTGTGCCTGGTCGGTGCCGCTGCCACGTGAAAAGCCGTGATGGCCATCCGAGTGCCGGTTTTGGAGGTGCTGACGTGGCGGAGGTGTTGGCACAGAACCCAAGGGGCTTTGTTCCGGCGAGAAGGTGTGGATGCCTCTCCCTGCGGCTCTAAGGGGTCTGCCCAGGTGCCTGGTTTGCAGCATCCGCGTCTGGATCGGGGAGGTTGTCCGTGCCCTGTAGGCCTCGCTCTGGCCTGTGGAACCAGACTCGCCTGTTCCCGCGCGGCTTCTATCTCCTTGGCCCAGGTGTCCTGGACAACAAGGTCTTTTCGGGGCACCGCGTGTGCCGCAGCGAGAGTGTTTTCAATCGTGTTGTCCTTGTAAAGCCTCACAACCCCCCCATGTCTTCCCCCGCACCACGGCAAGGCGAGTTGGGTTTGCTGTGACCTGCTGTGACGAGGGTTTGGGGTTTCCGGGGCCGAGGGCAGGCCAGGAGAGGGTGACACTGTGTGTGGCAGTACCCTGTGCTGCCATGACCTCCTTGCAAAGAAGCCCCCGTGACCGGGGTCAGGCACCAAGCTCACCGTGTAAAAACCCCTGGGGATCCCCACCGTCGGGGCAGAGGGAGAAGCTTTGCTGGTGTTTTTGTCGGTTGTGACCATACTGTCTCAGTGCCCATACTGCTTGAGAGTCTTGTCCCTTCCTTCCGGCGTGACACCACGCTGCTGACTCTCAGTGTGTTAGTTACCAGCTGGGGTGTTGATAGGAGAATGGACTGCTCCTGAATCTTCAAAAACAAAATGCTGAAAGCTTGACCCCCACGGCCAGTGGAGCGGCGAGGAGTAATGCACGCAGTGCTAAGGTGCGCGGTCGGCAGGGTGTGTTCCCACCCATGGGTCCCCGCCATCCTGGCCCAGGAAGTACGTCGGCGGGCAGCGGCATTCTCACGGAGCTGAGTGAGCAGAACACTCTCTGAGTGGCTCTGTTGAACTTAATTGAGTGGAAAAGCGATACTTCACAGTTACCCTGTATCCTCACGGTCATTAGTGACACGGCTCCTGCAGTGAACGTTCAGAGAATACGTCCCATGAACACGGGAACAGACAGGTAGCTTTGGTTCCTTGGAGGCGTCTTCTGAGCCTCAAGACTTCAGTTAATGCCATTTTTTAAAATTTTATTTACTTAGAGGGGAAGGGAGGGAGAGAAACATCAATGTGTGGTTGCCTCTCATGCGGACGCCTTTGGGGACCTGAGCCCACAACCCAGGCCTGTGCCCTGACTGGGAATCGAACTGGCAACCTTTTTGTTAGCAGCCCGCACTCAGCGCACTGAGCCACACCAGCTAGGGCCAATTAATGCCATTTTCTGCGAACACTTAAGGGCAGGGTCCGTGTGCAGGTTTGGGAGTCAGCGTCAGTGCACTGCTCGGTGTCCACCGCAGTGAAGGGGCGAGCCGGGCCTTCCGGCGGAAGTGACCAGCCCGGCTCGGACACTGGCGCCGCCCGGAGGCCCCTTCTGCACCCCGTTCCTGTGAGCCGTGCTGGCTTGACGCCTCAGGCGACGTCCTCTTCATCAGAGGGAATGAGCCACGTACACTGAATGTTGACAGTGATTAACCAGAAGAATGGCTTGGAACCTCTACCGACCTATTCGATATCCAGAATTAAATATTTACTTAAGGACAGTTTTTCATTAATAAGCTGCTAATGTTTGTTTTATGTCAGGGTGTTTTTTTTTTTTTTGAGTCTCCGGCCTTTGCACTTTCTCCTCAAGTGTGTTGGGTGCGCTGAACCTGGTCCCTCACCTGCCAGCGTGGAGGAGACGCCCCTGGAGGGGGAGGGCGAGCCGAGGGGTGGAGGACGGTGCGGCCTTCGGTGACTGGAGACACGAGGGGCTTGCCGCGTTTCCCGGGAGCCCCAGGAGCCGCGTCAGCAGGAGCCGGTGACAGCCAGGCGATCCACCAGGTGTTCCCTTCACGTGTGCGTTCTGCAAGCACTTACTGCGGCTTCCGTGTCCTCTTTATTTTAACCCGAGTCCTCTCGGGTCCCTGCGGCCCTGGCTGCTCCTCCTGGTGGCGGCAGCGGCTTCTCCGGGCCTGGGTGGACTTGTGGGGAGACTCGTTTTATCTCAGAGGCACTGTAGTTAGAGAAAGATTCTGCAGTGAAACAGACTGGCCGTCCCCTGCCTGGTTCCCTGCTGGATGGTGGGTGGGCAGGGGCGAGGCCCTGAGACCAGGGAGGGGTGGAGGCTCCTGTCCTGGTGCCGTCCTGGTCTCCTGAGGATGAGTCAGCCTTCCCACTTCCAGTGAGGTGGCTGGTTGTGAGCCAGTCTCCGAGTGTAAGTTACCCTCACCTTTCACCTCTGACCTCTGCAGGTCAGAGCCCCTTCCTAAACCATGTCATTTATTACCTTTGGGCACAGGTTACTGCCTGTCTCTGTCCCTAACCTTCGGCTCCGAAGTTTAAGATCCCCGCTGATTGTTATACATGTGGAAATGTTCAGGAGTCACTTCTGAGAAATGAGCCTTTTGAAAGTCCTGTAATCCTAAAATCCAGAGAGTTGTGACGAGTATTGGCGTGTTCGCGCCGAACCCACCACTAAAAGCACTGTCCAGTGGCACGCTCGAGTCCGACCTTTGAGGTCGGGGGGCAGCCCGAGTAATTTCCGGGTATACGGGGTTAGGGACTCACTGTGGAGGGACGAGGCATCGACCCGTCTGATCAGAAGGTGGGTGACCCCGTGTTTGACTCGAGTGACTTTTATTTGTTTCCCTGGTCAGCACTGCTTTCTGTGTTAAGAAGTGTGGACTCCTGGGATGTGCTGGAGGTTCGAATCCTCTCGAAAGCCTTCCAGTGTTGTCTAGTTACCGCCAGGAGGTGCTAAGGAATTTACTAGAAAAAAAAAAACAACACAAAGATTTGATACAAATGATTTATGACATTGGGGCACATTGGGACACTCCCTGAGGTCCTATCACCGGGCACCCATCATCGATACTGTGAACCAGTGGCACCCCTGGAAGTTTTTTTTTAATGATTTCTTCAAAGATGTCAATTGTCTGTCTTGCAAATTCTGTGAATTGCATTTCTACGCACAACCGCCCCCCAGCGCTCACCACTGGACTTATCATTCTCGGCCCCCACTTCAGTGGAGGCTCTGCGCTTACCACCCCCCTCCAGACCTCTGGTCTGAACCTCGGCGTTGGGCCCGAGTGGCCTGTTTTCCGTAACATCTCCTAATGATGAAGACGGGCCTGCTTGGACGGTGCGCTTTCCTTGTGCTCAGATGGCATTCCTATGGGTTTTTACACTCCTCTGTGCCCCAAGCGGGGTGGGCGGAGCCTTGGGGCGCAGTGTTCGCCCCCTGCCCCCAGGTTGTGCTCACAGGAACCCCTTGGTCGCCCCACAGCCACGGCCAGACTGCCGTGGAGTTGGGCTATTGGCAGGCGCCAGCCCCGCTCTGCCCTCCGCTGCAGTGCGAGGGGTTCTGCATCTGCACCCAGAAACTGGGCTGCTTCGCCACACAGACGGTGGGAGGGACGAAGATGCTTGCCTCCCCAGGGAACAGAGGAAGCCAGATTCACAGCCAAGTGCGAGTGAAGCGCCTTTTGGAGTCTCGTCCCATCGGGGAGCGGCGCCGGCAGTCCCGGGGCCCCCAGGCCGGGCGGAGGGCAGTCGCCTGGGAGCCGCGTGCGGAGAGGGGATGCCGGGCAGTCCGAGAGGTGGACTCCACGGGATCCCCGGCCGATGGAGGGGGGGGGAGAGCGGTCTCTCAAAACAGTAAAACCCTGTTAGAGAAGTGTCTCACGTGGTAGGTTACAGGATGAACCACGTGTACCCGATTCCATCCGTCCCCCCGGACAGGGGGTTTGCCTAATTCCTCAACTCCCAGTGAGTGGGTGTCCTACTGTGGAGGACGCAAGTCCCCTGGAGTCCCCTGACAGAAGGGTCCAGTTTCCCTTCTTCACCCCTAGTTCCCCCGAGCCCCCTAGAGCCAGCCACTTGAATATTTGGGGATGTGTCCTAGATTTTCAAAACACATGTGCAGCCCCAGCCGGGTAACTCGGTAACATCGTTGTCCCCATATGCCGAGGTTGCAGGTTCGATCCCCAGTCAGGGCACGTACAAGAATCAACCAGTGAGTGCGCAGCTAAGTAGAACAACCAGTCGTTTCTCTCTTTCCCGGCCTCTTTAAAATCAGTCAGTAAACAAAATGCACTCACATTTACAAACGTGTCTGTGCGTATATATGCGTATATATATGTGTGTGTGTGTGTGTATACTCTCAGGGATGATTGCCAGGGGCACCCCACACAGATTCTGCAACCCCCACCTGGAGAGCTCCTCCCCTGTCATTGCACCCACAGGCCCGCGAACCCCATTTCGCGATGCAGACCTGTGCCTGCAGGGGTCTGCTAACAAGCCAGGAGCCCCTCAGGAAGCGTCAGCTCGATCCAGCTCACCTCCCATGCAGGGCGGCGGGTTTGTGGGGTACTGCTGTGGATGGCACTTTGCTTCCAAACCGAGTTCATCTTAAAAAATTATCCCAGTGTTACCGTGATGGAGGCGAATTTTCTCAAGCCGCTTCGAGAGTTCTCATCGTCTGATACACTTGGTAGGAGGGAAAGACCATCCATGCGACACGGCTGTCTGAAGCTGCTCCGCCCCTGCCCCTGGACAAAACGATGGAAAACATCCATTGTGCTGACTGTCCCCCCCGACCGGCCTCCTCGGGCCCTTCAGTGACCGCAGCAAGTAGAAAGCAAAGTCTCTCCAAAAATAAGTCACCTGTCTTGAAGTAGGAGGGGCTGTCCAGTGCGCAAAGAGGGGACCCCGGCAAGAAGAAGGACCCAGGGTCCAGTGCTGGACGTCGGAGCGCAGGCTGCCTTGGGCTTGCTGGGAAAGTCTGCCTTTTGTCGGGATAGAGGGCGGAAGGCAGCCGGGAGGTTTCGGACGGTCCCCTGTCTCCCTCGTCCTGGTCAGTCATCATTTCTCCCTTGTCCACCATGCTGTCATTTTTTTGGGCGGGAGGGGGGAGAAAACGATTTGAAATGATTTACTCAGTCTCATGATATTCTTGTAGAATTTTGTCTGTGATTTCTTTTTTTAAAGATTGTATTTATTTACTTTTAGACAGAGGGGAAGGGAGGAGAAAGAGAGGGAGAGAAACATCAATGTGTGGTTGCTTCTCATGTGTCCCCCACAAGGGACCCGGCCCACAACTCAGGCATGTGCCGTGCCTGGGAATCAAACTGGCGACCATTTGGTTCGTAGGCCGGCGCTCAGTCCACTGTACCACACCAGGGCTGCTCTGTGATTTCCATTTATTACTGTGCAGTAGAGTATATGATGAAGTGTCCTGTACTTACCAGGAATGTGACAACTTTGATTTAAATTGGGACGATTTTTCACCTTTTAAGTAAAATGCTTTATATTTGCCTGTCCTCCCCACTTCGTAAAAAAAGAAAAATAAAAAACAAACAAACAAATAAATAAAACTTCAGACTAATCTGTCAAATAATCCATTTGGGAAACAGCACTAATTTGTGTTTATGTGTGTTTCTAAAGCAAGTAACTCCTATTTGAAAACCTGGGACTGAAACCTTGTTGAAGAGAAGCAAACCCATTAGTTAGAGATTGAAAACGCCAGTCTCTAACGCCCACGGTCAAGTGAGCGGAAGGGGAGGGTTGTTAAAAGTAGCCAGTGGCCTGTTCACTTGCTGGATCAATTTTCAAAGGAGCTGCCCACTTCGGGCTGCAGACCGTTTTGTACTCACACCATCAGCAGGCGAATTCACCAACGTGGCTTTGCACATATATGCTCAAAGCGGTGGTGAAGTGGGTTCCGCCAGACACCTTTATAGCTTTTTAATGCAGTTCAGGAAAACAGTTCCACGTGAGCAGGCAAGACCTGTGTCCCCAGGAAGAGGAAGGCGAGGGGTCACGCAACAACCTGTGGACAGAGTCGTGCGAGGCGGCCAGGCCGGGCACGGGGGTTGGGGGGGTCAGAGGGACCCCAGGCCCCGCCAGGACGGCGTCGAGCGGTTGGTGGGCGGAGGAGCGGCCCTTCTGCCATCACCTAAAGCCAACCGGCTCTAAAAGTTTGCCTCCCTCCCCTGAGGCCGCCCCTTCCAACTTTTGGTGGCTGGGGTGGTGGTGGCGTGGTTTGCTCCGGGTCTCTGAATGACACGCCTCTAATAACACTTCTTGATTTTTAGTTCTTGAAATTGTGTTCACTTCCCACACCCCGGACTCTGACTTTTCTTCCACAACAGAATTTTTTTACATTTTTGGGACTTCATGGTCGTTGCTCTCACCGATGGAGCTGTGGAGTGAAATGACTCCTTTTTCTGCACAAGTTTGTTTGTTTTTCCTGGAGGTTTTTGTTCCTAGTTTCCCCATACTTGACTCAGTCCCCTCACCTTGGCCGGGGTCCTGCAGCCCGCCACGCGCTCAGGTGCCGCAGTCCTGGTGACACGTCCCCTTTGCATGGGCTCCCCACCCCCCAGGGCTCCGACCAGCTGTGCCCGCTGCTCACACGTCTCCGCGGCCTCCCCACCTCCACCTGCAGGCTCCCTCCCCTCACCCCCATTGGTCCAGCTCTCTCTCCATGAGTGCCGTCCCCCAGGAGCATCCCCGGAAAGGTGCAGCGTCTTTGTTCTTCATTCCTGCCCGTGGACAGCGCTGCCAGATGCAGGATTCTCGGCTGGAGGCCCTCCTTTCTCCTTTGGCGTTCGATAGCAGCACCTCGTGACTCCCAGTGTCGTGAAAATAGCTAGTTTTAGCCACCCCCCCTTTATTTTCCTGCTTTCACTTTCAGAATCTTCTCTTTGGTTCCCAAGTTTTGCAATTGCAGTATGGAAATCAGCTGGGTCTGTCTCACCTGTCCCGTGGGGCACATGAGGGTGGGAGCCCTGTGTGTCTGGCTCCACGTGCCCTCCCATTCCGGGGAGTGAGCCCCCATGTTCACTCTCCTTCCCCATGCACTCAGGCCCCACAGTGATCCACAGTCACTCAGAGATGGGGTCCCCCGGACCAGCGCTCTGGGGCTCCACCCTCCTCCTCCCTATCTTCCATCTCTGGCTTTTTATTGAACTTGACCTCCCAACCCCTCTGTTGGTTGTTGGTGTCTGAGGGTTTCGTTTTTGTCCTCAGGGGCTCCTTGTTGTTTTTTTTTTTTTTTAACTTTTTAAAAAAGCATTCTATTTGGCTTCACGGTGGCAATATACTTTTTACTCCATGAGGATAGGAAAGTTTCTGTCTGCCGGCACAGTCTCTGAACTCTGCTTGTCTTGGACTCCCTTCGGGGGCTGGAGGCTTTCCCGAGATTCCCTGGGCGGCCTGCTTGTCTGCACACGTGGAAGATCAGGCCTGGCGAGCCTGCGGGACGCTCCATGTGGGGGCCCACTGGGGCTCCTGGGGGTGTGCAGGCTGGACGGCCGAGAGGAGGGGCTCACCGTGGCCTGGCTGGTGGGTCACCCTGAGGATTCTTCCAGCTGGGGGTAAGGCCGTGGCTGCCAGCACCCCGGGAGCTAGCTGAGAGAGGAAGAGGGGTGGCCTGAGGCGGTGGGTATGTCTCTGCTTCCTGTATAAACTGCCTTTTGAATTTCCCTCCGTCCCTGCAGCTGCTGAGGCCCACCCGGGAGTCTGTCTCTGTCAGCTTCTGCAGGCAAAACCCTGCAGACTTCTGCCTGGGTGGGGAGGATAGTCACTCAGCGGGTGGTGGTGGAGGGGTCAGGGGTGAGGGAGAGTCTGGCACTCCTAGCTGCCTCCACTTCCGCTCCACCTGCCACCTGAGCGGCCCGGCACCTCCCCTTGCTGAGTCCCCACCCTGGGGCTCACCCAGCCCGGCCAAGGCTACTCCTTGATTTTCCCAGCGGCCGGTTTAGGGTTCAGTGTCCCGTGTTGGCCAAACTAGTGCCACCAGAACACCTGCTTTCTCCCGTCCAAGCTAGCATTCTGTCCCGTTCTCTCCATTCTCGTGGGTCTTAAAAACGTCCCTTCACAGCCGCTTGAGGGGCTAAAAGGAGGCAGCAAGACTAGAGGACTGGCTCGACCCAGCATCTCTGCTGGTAAGTCCTCCAGCGTCCAGCTGGGTGGCCGGGGGCAGGGGCAGGACTCGAGGGTCTCACTCAGGCACCCGGTACTGGCCATCCCTGGGCTGTGGGGGCGCCTGTTTTCCAGGGTCTGTCGCCACAGCGGGTAGCTAAGATGACAAACACACGATGTAGATATTTGGAGAGAGACATTCGACATGTAACTGCAGCCCTTCAGTGTGGACTGGATTTCCCATGTGGACCAAACACTTGTGTGTGTACGTTTTGTTTGCAAACACGAGGAGCTGTAACCTGTGGGTGGTCAGTTGTCGTCCGTCTGGTGTGAGGTGGCATCTAACGGCTTTTCCTCAAGTGGCAGCCAACCCGGCCAGCACACTGGGAGTGCTGTCCTGCCCCCACTGAGCCCCCACCCCGGGTTGGCAAGCACGCGCACTCGAGGACCAGCCCCGGGCCGGGGTCTCAGGGAGCAGGGTTCTCACCCCGACGGGAAAGCAGTATCTTGGGGCCTCGCTGCGCAGGCCAGCCTGAGGCCCCACGGCTGGTACCCCCCAGGAGCCACGCCAGACCCGCTGACCTGGAGGCCAGGGGCGGGCCGCTGCGGGTGTTTTCAGAGGCGGTTCCGATGTCTCGGCTGCAGCTGGGGGACTCCGAGGACTGAGCGGGCACCGAGGAGAGCATGGCCCGGCTGTCCTGGCAGCTGGGTGTCCGCACGGAGGCCGGCAGGTGTTTCCCTGTCCCGCTGGTTCTGGCCTGCTCCGAGGAGAGGGGTCACAGATTTGGGTGGGGATGACGCACAGGATGGGGTGGAACGTCACAGCACTGGTGTCCATACCCTGCACAGCGCCTCGGGCTTCTGGTGCTCTGCTCGCAGGGGCCGGAGGGACAGCGCTGAGCATGAGCCCCAGGCGGGCTGGCCCCTGCCCGGGGTGCCCCTCACTCTCCAGCGTTGACCTTGGCTGGCTGCAGGACAGAGGCCACTGGGCTGAGGTGCTCACGGTTCTGTAGGCAAACAGGTGGGTCCTGTTGAGGGTCAGCAGGCCCAGTGCAGGTTCTGGCTCTGATGAGGGCCAGGTGTGCCCACCATTGATGCATTTCCAGCACAAGGGAGTCCCAGCTGCTCACACAGTCTCCGGTGGGCCCACGGGGCGCAGCAGTGACCTTTCCAGGGAAGTGACGCATCGCCAGCCCAGAGGGCCCATGGCCACCGTCCCAGGGACTGTGGGAACCTCTCCTGCTGCCTGGAGTGGAAACCGGATCTCCACCCCCCCGAATTCCACCATCTGGTTCCTCAGCATAGCTCCTCGAAGCAGGTGGCCTGTGGGCTGGGCTCCTCCACGGTCACGGCCATGGCCCTCCCGGGGCCTTTACCCTGTAAAGTCGGCTGTGGTTCCGGGCTCCCGGATGCCACCACAGGGTTCCGAGGAGACCAGGGTGTTTCCAGCTCTGGCCAGGGCCCCCGAGTCTGGACCTGACAGCTGGGCTTCGCAGCTGCCCCAGGGCCCTGTCCACAGAGTGGGACCCGGGCTCCCGAATGGGGGTATGGGCCCTTTGAACCAGTGGGAAGGGAGGGACACCGGAAGATCTGTGACTTAACTGCCCGGCTGGGCCTGATGATCCCTCATTCCTGTCCCTTGTCCCTCCCAGTGGTGACTCAGAGGAGTGCTTTCTGGCTCACCCAGCCTGGGTACCTCGGAAACAGGGCAGGAATTTTTTTTTTTTTTTTTTTACTGCTTGCTCTGGGCTGCGTCCTGGGTTGTTGGAAGGCACGTGGGGGCACAACGAGGTGGTGACAGCCACTCTCCTAGGCTGGCTTTGTCTTCCGGGCCCCAGCACAGGACAGGGCCCTGAGCCCCCACCTTTGGAGCCCCTCGGAGTTAAGGCCTGAGTGGGACAGCAGGTTTCTGCCCAAGCCTCCCTCGTCCTGGCAGGATGGCATTAGCCCACAGACCATGTATCCTTCTAGAAACAGGCGTTACTGGATTGGGGGATGGCTCTGGAGGAGCAACAGCTGAAAGCGTTTGCTAGAAAGTGTTCCCCTCTGGGTTGGAGGAGCACCTGGCAGGTCCAAACATGTGTGTGACCGAGAAAACAGGTTGGAAAGGGTTGTATTTCCTGTCTGGTTCCAAAGTGCCCGGCTTTCCTTCCGCACGGACCCGGGCCTGCGGGAGGACACGTGCAGAGTTCACGCGTTTCCACACTTCAGGTGCTATTGAGCAGGGTGGCGGCGGGCGGTGAGGAGATGGGGGACGGGTCCTCGGGCTGCCCCTCCTCCCCGCCCACTTCGCTGGCTCCCGCAGCCAGGCTGGGCCGGGCGACCCGACCGCCAGTGGGGGGCGCCTGTGGCCGTCCCTGCCGCACAGCCGGATCCCGCCTGGGGCGGTGCGCACGGACACTTGGGCGGTGGCGGAGACACCGGTGCTCACAGACTCCCGGGCGGTGGCAGCGGTGGAGACACACGGCGGGGCAGGTGAGCGCGGCGGCGGGACCCCGTGGCAGAAGCGCGGCCCACCGGCCCACGAAGCGCACCCCAGGGGTTGGGGAGGGGTCGGCTGGAATGCGCCCAGCGGGTCCTTGGGCCTGCCTCTGTGTGGGGCCCCACCGGGGTGGAGGGCTGAGCCGGCCCCTCCCTCGGCTTCCTTCCCAGGCCCAAGGGGGGCGCAGCGGCAGACAGCAAGCGGATACCGGCCAACGGGGACGCCGGTCCCGCTCCCTCCCCTTCTCGGTCACTGGCCGAAACCTGGGGTGGTCTCTCAGATGCCCCCTCCCTGGCTCTCTGTTCTTCCCGCCTCCCCCTCCAAGACCCACTCGGGGAAATGTGCCCAGAAGGGCCCCAGGACCATTGTCCTGACCACAACACAGGACAGAGCTCTGTGTCCCTCCCTGGCCTGGCTCCTCGCGCCCTTCGTTTGGAAAGCCCTGTGGCTTACGGTGGCAGAGAGGGACAGGTTTGTCTGTTCCCTGCCACGGACAAGGGGGTGCCCGTGAAGGGTCCATACACGGCTGACCCTGGGACCACGGGTTTTACTTTGGGGCCCACTGATATGCGATTTTCTTCAGTAAATACCCAGTCAGCCCGCCACGCTCCCAGGTTTCGCATCCATGTATTCAGCAGCCGAAGGTGGGAAACAGGATTTTCCATCCCTGTGGTTGGGAATCCCTTCCCGCTGAGGGCCTTGCGCTGTTCTGTGTGTTTTGTTCAACGCCACTTTATGTGAGAGATTCCAGCATCCTGGGGTTTTGGCATTGGGGGCGGGACTGACACCAACAGCCATGGACGACAGAGTGCTGGAGTTAATAAGCTCTGGGGGAGTTGGAAGTGACACGTGGGTTTTCCACTGTGTGGGGGTGGGTGCCCCATCAGCCTCTTCTCTTGTTCAAGGGTCAACTGTAGTCTAAGATTTTATATGTGTGTGTGTGTGTATTAGAGGGGAAGGGAGGGAGAAAGAGGGAAACATCAATGTGTGGTTGCCTCTCCAGCGCCACCTACTGGGGACCCAGTCTGCAACTCAGGCGTGTGCCCTGATTGGGAATCAAACCTGCGACCCTTTGGTTCACAGGCCAGCACTCAATCTGTTGAGCCACCCCAGCCAGGGCTGTAGTCTGTTTAAAGTGCAAACAGCTCAAGGGAAGAAAACTCCATGAGGGCTAGACCGGGGTTGGGGCTGGAAGCAGCTCAGCCCCAGCTGACGGTGAGCAGGACCCTGAGCAGTTAGAGGAGGGGCTGTGGGTGGGACTGTGGGCAGGCAAATCCCTGAGTCGGATCCCCACTGGGGGAACCCCAAACCTGACCTTTCCCATGAAGGAAGTGGTTGGAAGCGGGACCTGTGGCCTGGGGGTGCCCTCTCTCCTGGTTTCTACCTGGCGTCCCTGCTGCCAGAGGCGGGAACCCACGCTCTGGGTCCCAAAGCCAGAGCTGGAGATGCGTCTGGGCCCCGAGATGGGAAGCAGAGCCTTTGTGGTGAGGCCCATGGGTGCCCTGTGTGGCCGGGCTGCGCCTCACATGGCCAGGTCTGCGCCCGCTGTCCGTTCGGGGCCTTCATTGGCAGCTGACGCCTGCTGGAGCGTGATGTTCGGCAGCGGCGTGAGTGAGTGAGTGAATGAATGAATGAGTGGGGGAATGGGTGACCAACAGGATGGCAGTGGGCTCCAGCATGAGGCTGAGGTGACCCGGCAGGCAGGGGCTTCGGGCTTTGAGACACAAGGGGGCTCTGGCATTCAGTCACTGTTTCCCCGTGCGGGCCGGTGCCCTCCTGGGGGGAAGCTCATCCGAGTGGGCCTGGGGTTGGGCTGCACAGGCTGCCGGTGCAGCGTGGAGCTCCACATGGGTGGCCGGCTGCGCCTGGGGGCCAGAGGGGGGCAACCGCACATGGGGAGTTGGGTCTCCTGGGTGCTTTTTGGAGCTCCCCCTCCCTCTCCCCCACCTCTCGCCCCACCCCGGGACTGAATGCGTGGGACCCTCAGATGGGTCCTCTCTCCTCAGCCCTCAGGCCTGTGAGAGTGGGTGGTGCTCTGGGGCCTTTTGTGGAAGCAGGCAGGGGAGGTGGGAGCCCTCCCGTCTCGGGCCAGGTGCCTGCAAAGCTGTGGCTCACCTGCCCCTCGTGTCGTGTGATCCTGTGAGTTAAGCTGGGACCGGGGCCTGGCCTCCTGGCCTTCCCGTGGTTCTAGAAGAGTCTGTCGGTGTACACAGCAGGAGTTGACCCTGCCTCAGCAGGTAGAGTCTCAAGGGGGCCCCGTAAACCCTACCCCAAGGGCAAGAAACACTGCCTGCCCCAGCCCTGCCTCCGTCTCCCTTCCTCCTGGTTCTGCCCCGTACAGGGGGAGGGGGGCGGGTGGGCGCTCTGGGGCTTGGCTCCTGACCCCACCCCCGGGATCTCCTTTCCCTGTAGCTGGGTGCAGACAGACTGCTGACGGGCCATGGGCCATCCGTCGTGGCTCCTGTGGACTCCGGCAAGGGAGCCGGCCTGTGCCCGGGAGGGGTCGGGAGTTGGGTGCGGCCCCAGCCTTCCCAAGTCCCCTGCCAATAGGAGAGACAAAGCAGCTGCACCTTGACCCCAGACTGCTCCGGAGAGAGGCCCGTGCAGGGCGGGCCAGTCGGAGGAGGGGCGGGCAGAGTCTTCATGGAGGTGTCTTTGGGGAGCTTGTTGATAGATCGTTTTCTTATTCACGCTTTCTGCGTTTTCAAAACTGGCTACAATGGGGAAGAAAAGCAAAACTATATCCCTTTTTTGTCTGTTCTGGAAAAGTTTCAAGAGCAGTTCTGTGGGTTTGAAACTTGGCAGTGGGTTTGCCAGTGGGGTCGGAGGCTGGGGTAGGCTTCCAAGTTGAATAGGGCGGCCCCCATTGGGGAGGCCTGGGGTTTTGAGGTGTTTCAGTGCCATGAGCCTCAAAACCCAGCAGAAACCTGGGCTGAGGGCATAATAGCCGCTCGCTGGCTTGCCGCCTGTCCCTGTGCATCTGGTGGCATCCGTGACTCATGGCCAGCTGTCAGAGAGCTGGCCAGCGGGTAGATGGGAGCCAGGGTGATGGCGGCCCCTCCCCAGAGGGCGTCAAGGCTGGGGGTGACAGGCAAGCTGGACCCTCCAGGCCCCAAGTGACCCCCATTTGGGAACCAGAGAGGGAGGGGTTTCCCAGGCTGAGGCACCTGGCCTGGGGTGGAATGGGGCACAGAGGGCTCCGGGCCCCGAGAGGAGCGAACAGCCCCTCCTGTCCATGGGTCCTCAGGGGGGAGCTGAGTTGGGGGGATCCTCTGATGGGCTCTTCCTCCTGGCAAGTCCTGGTGTGTGACCCCCTGGGCCCTGAGCCCTGTCTGTTTTTGCTGTGTGAGCCCCACTCCCTCCCCTCTGGCCCTCACCGTTCCTTCCTCCCAGAAAGCCTTCCCTGCGGTGCAGCCCCATCGTGTGTCTTAGGGTGCCTTAGGGTGCACTCAGCCCCTGCTTGGGTGGCAGACCTCAGGGGTCCCCGTGAGCACAGGTGGTCTGTGGGTTGGGGACATGACTTGGGGGTCCCCCCAACTGGATGGTCACTTTAAGAGGGGAAGAGAAAGGCAGGAGATGCAGCCCTCGCCCCACCCGGCCCTACATGGCCCTCTCTGCCCCCCCACCCCAGCTTGTACAGAGGGGGCTGGCAGGGGCCCTGCAGGGCGGGGTGCTGGGCACTGGGCCAGGTGCGGGGGCTGGTGGCCCAGCCCGTGCACCCCAGCCCATCGCCTTCCGTTAATGACCACCTGCCGACTGAGTGGCTGTCAGCAGCAGCAGTCCAGCTGTTTGCACAAGGAGGCTGTTTTCAATGATTAACAAAGGCTGATATTTGCGAGGTCCTCTGTCTGGAGGGAACCCCCAGCCCGGGCTTGAGTCCCGCTCCCCCTTCCCAGCTGGGTAGCTTTTGGTGAGGGGCTCTGGCCTCCCTGGGCTTCGGTTCCCCGTGCACAAAATGGAGGTGCTGACTCGTCTCAAAGGCCCAGGAGCAGGTCCAGATTGAAGGAGACCAAAGAGGCATGACAACCAGCTGCAGAAGGGGAACTTGGGCTTCCCCGGCTCTTCAGGAGGGGTGCAAGGTAGGGTGCCCGCCGCTCCAGGAGGGGCCCCCAGCTGCGGTCTGCCTCTTGGTTTGGTGTATGTGGGTTGGCATTTCTCTCTCTCTCTCAACCCCTGGTCATCTGTGAAATGGGGCTGTACTGCCTTCCTGGAGGGGGGTCGGACAGGTCGGTGGGCCTGGCCTGAAGCCTGGGGTATGGGGAGCCCCGTATGTGGCTGTGAGCACTTCCGTGCCACCTTGCCCCCTGGTTCCCCAGCAGCCGGTGGGGCGCAGGGTCAGTGGGTGCCCAAGAGGAAAAGGACCGAGGGACCGGCTGTAGGTGTTGGACGGGGTTAAGGCTGGCTGGCTCCGGCTCACTTGACTTTGTAAGCGGGCCTTCCGGTCCTCATCGCACAGCGAAGGTGGTGGGGGCCGCTCGACCTGGTGAGCTCGGTGTGTGACAGGGAGACTGAGGCTCAGAGAGGCAGAGCGGCCCCCAGAGGTCCCACAGAGCCAGGCCGCCTTGGCCTGCTGAGCCAGGGCTCTGAGCCGTGTCCCTGGGACGAGGAGGAAGTCTCCTCCTTTCTCCTCTTTAGTGGCTGTGATTTTGTGTTACAGAAATGACTCCCATTTCTCACGGAAAAATCAGAAACCCTAAGCAACAACGAGGGACAACCCAGGCTCTTTCCTCTTGGACGTAGCCCGAGAACACACACCAGTGTGTGTCTTTCCAGGCGGCTTAAAAAAAACACAAAACAACCCAAAACCCTATGACGGTAGAAAGTCCTGAGGGCCCAGGTTTCCTTCCAGGACCCTCGGGGTGGCCGGCTCTCCCGGCGCCTGGGCCTGGGGAAGGACAGCGTCCGCTGATGTCGCCCCACTGCCAAGTTTTTCAAAGGAAGCAAGGCCTCGGGGTTGGCAGGGCCGTCACTTTCACATCTGGTCTTTCAGGACTCTCCGCTGTTATTCAACATGCGGCCTGACCCGGGCTGCCCCTGTCCTCAGCCTGAGCCCTGTTGCCCAGGCTCGGCTAAAGCAGAACGGAGGGGGCAGTTGGACCCAACCCCCCAGCCTCCGGGCACCGTGCCAACACGACGTAGAGTTGCTCATCTCTCTGCTCTGGTGTCAGAACTGGGACAAACAGCCACCCTTCCGATTGATTCCTGCAAAGGGGTAGTGGCTGCCAGAGGCAGGGGGCAGGGGGGGCTCGGGTTGTTAGCAGAGGCGCCACTTACTTAGCACAGGTGTTTATGTGGATCATTTCGGGGTTCACCCCGCCACCCCTTAGCACCCTCCGATGAGGAGTCCACAGGCCCTGGTTCCATCCCATCACTCATACCTGACCCCCGGGGGCCCCTTCTGCTCTGGAAGCCCCGCATCCCGCCTGTCAAGGGGAGGGACATCTTGCGTGTCAAAGGAAGGGACGAGCCAGAGCACCTCCCCTTGTTCCCAGCAAGGGAAGGGACCAGCAGCGTGTCCCTGAGCCCTGGAGGCCAAGGTGAGTCGATGCATCGGAATGTACCTCCCGCCCCCACTGGGAAGCATCGGGCTGCGGCTGCCCAGGGAGGTGGGCCTGTGGGGACGCACGCTGCTGGCCGCGGGGGGTGGCTCTGTGTCTGCTGCACGCTCCTCGGGAGAGTCTGAGTGCAGGTCCATTTGGCAGAAATGTCATGGGGGCGTGTTACGTGCCTGTGCTGGGGCCAGGTGACTCTCATTCCCTCCTGAGCAGATGACAGGTGACCCTCATTCCTTCCTGAGCAGGTGACACTGAGAATGAGTCAGTTCCATCTGGGCCCAGCCCGGGGGACCTGCTTTCATGGTGGGCAAGTCGGTGCTGGCTGGCAGGAGGCCTGGGTACCTGCGTGGTGAGGGCACGTGCCTTTACCACGAGCCCTCACCACGTGGTGGCTGGCTGCCCCCCCCCCACCAGCTGGTTTAGGAGGGAGAAAGGGGGGGCTTGGTGTCATTCACAGCCCCAGAAGCCCCTCGTGGTGTTGCTGTGTTCTTTCCTTGGCCACCCAGGCAGGGTGGGAGGGTCCGAGCACAGCGGCCCCCGGGTCGCGCCCGAGCGGCCAAGTGACTGGGAGCACACCCCCCGCCCAATGTAGTGGAGAGAAAGGTTCCGGGACCACAGCTCCTTGGACTGCGTTGAGTGACAGTCCTGTTCCTCAGCGGACACTGGAAGGCCGGCTTCCCGTAGGAACAGGTTGCTGTCACCAGCGCCGAAGGAAGGTCACAGCACGTCTCTGTGGAGAGAGGCCTGGGGCACTGTGGCCAGGAGCAGATGACGGAGGTAGAAGAGCATTTTTACCATTCCAGGTGGCAGAGTCACAGCCGTGAGGGCGGAAAGGCGGGTTGGGCCAGGAGCGGGCTTGGGAGGCACAGGAAAGCCAGGGAGGGTCTTTGGCCAGGGGAGGTGGGTGGTACGTCCAGGAACCAGGGCTTGGGGCTGAGAGGATGTCCCACCTGGCCTCCCAGCCTCCTGGCCTCAATCGTGTGCTTGCAACGTGCCTTGGGCTCGTCCCACTCAACCCTCCCGGCTTCCCAGGGGGTCGGACAGCGTTGCCCTGACTTCCTCAGGTGGCTCCCCGAGCTGCTGAGGTCAGAGCCATGTGGTGAGGCTGTCACTCTGGAGCTCTGAAGCCGCCTCAGCCCATGAAGCCGAGGGGCTGGGCCGGGAGCGAGTGGCCAGGCGACAAGGGCGGGGCAGGGCTCCGCTTCAGTGTGGCGGGCCCCCAGACTGTCCCCAAGGGCAGGAGAGACATTCGGGGACTGTAGTACAGACGGTTATTTTCCTGCTCATGCCCCATTTCAGAAACCCGCCTGGAGATCACAGTGTGTGGTGGGCCACGGGGTTTCTCCCCCAGGCGGAGGGCTCGCCTTCTGAGTTGGTTCAGTGGGGCCCAGCTGTCAGCTCCAGGCTCACTGTTAGCCAGCCCTTGGCCAACTGATAACCCCATCTGCCTGGGTTTGCTCGACCTCTGTCCCTTCTTGCTCACTGTTTCACTCTCGACAGCCTGTGGCCCCCACACACCAGCCAGGGGCTATCTGGGCCCCCTTCTAGGCCTGGGACACGCCATGTAGGGCCCCCTCCTGCAGGGAGGCCCCAAACATTCCCCAGGCAGATATGGTCTGTCTTCCCTGAGCTTGGGACTGTGACACTGGCCTTCACGGGTGCTTCTCCCCGACCCCTGGGCAGTGCCTTTGGTCCATGTCTTAACCTGGGTGCTTGGTGTCAGGCGCTGTGTCCCAGCTATGATCTGTCCCCAGCGCCTGAGCGGGTCCTGCCCAGGGGGAGGGGCTGGGTGCTGCTGAGTGGGACAGACAGGAGAGGGTCAGGCTGTGCTTTGTCCCCGTGAGTGAGGAGAAACCAGTCTTCCCTGCTGGATGCTCGGAGCCTGAGGTGGTCCCTCCTCTGGGGAGGTTGTTCCCCTAGGTTCGGGGGCGCCGAGTGCCCAGGGCCCAGAGATTGTGGGTGAGGGCAGCCTGCCAAGGCGGCCAGAGGGGACTTGGAGCAGCTTGTCCTCAGGGAGGCCCCGCCTTGCTCCCGGGAGGGTCATGGTGTGAGGGGCCGAGAGCCTGGGGCATCCAGTCAGACGGACCTGCCTGCGTCCTGGCCCTGCCTTCTCTCAGCCGTGTGTGCAGTGAGAGCAGGACCCTCTTCCTGGGCTGGTGGGGACAACAGGCCCTGCCCAAGGCCGGCGCAGTGTCTGCACGCTGACCACGGGGCGTGTTACCGTGCGTATGGGTCTTGCTTGCTGGGACCGCGCAGTGGGTGCAAGGGGTGGCCGGGCAGGCTGGGCAGCAGGGAAGCACCTGGCCCTTATGACCTCTGAGGACAGAGCTGGAGGGGAGGCCTGCGGCGGGCAGCTGGTGTTGGTAGGAACATGGGCCTCCGTTCCCCCATTCCCCACCCTGTTCCCAAACCGTGGGGCTTCCTGTAAGGACAAGAGGTAGAAAATTATCCCAGCACCCCAGCTGTGTGCACAGAAGGGCTCCCCGAGGACCAGGAGACACCCCTCCTCTGTCTCAGGAGGTCTCTGCTCCCTGCTTCCCAGCCCCTGCTGGTCTGCTGCCTCCCCACCGAGCCCCACCATGCTCCCGATGGGGACCCTGGGCTCTGGCAGAGCAGAAGGGGACCTCAGGTTTGATGCCTGGCTGTGTGGGGCCCAGGACTGCGGGCTCTCCGAGGGCTCAGGCTGTTTGGAGTAGGGGCTCCGGGCGGGGGCTTGCCTGGCCCCAGTGTGGGGCAGCCGTGACACAGATGGAGAGGCTGCTGGCTAGCTGGAGGCCCTGGACTTCTCCAGCATGGACCAGCACCCCCCACCCCCCCGCCATGTGGGTGGGGAAACCGAGGCTTGAGTCCTGCAGCGGGCAGGCCGGGCAGCTCTCGCCGCTAATTGCTTATTAAGTGTGCGCTTTCTCCCTGCCCAGCCATTGTCTCAGGGCTTCTAATGGAGATTTTCGGTGCTTGTTTTATTTTCACTTTTTGAAAATTGTTCCAGCTTAAAGCTTCCAATTTCCATGAAGTCACTGCAGCCAGGAGCCCGGCCGGACAGCTCCCCCCTACTGCCGTGGAGGGCTCTGCGGTGGCCGGGAGGGGGGCCCCGCGTACCCTGAGAGGCACGGAGCCCTAGGCTCTGCTGCCCCCGCTGATGAGCAGGAAGTTGTGGGTCCCAGACGTGAGTCATTCTCATTAGGTGGCCGGGAAGGAGGCTTCCCATGTGTGAGTCTGGGTGCCGGCCGTGGAGGGGCAGGCGAGGATCGGGCCACCGCCAGGCCAGCTCAGACCCTGGCCCCACTGCCCAGGGGCCCTGAAGCAGAGCCAGGTAAAGCGGGGTGTGGGGACGGGCTGAAGGGGGCCGCTGGACAGCAGCACCCCCCTAGGCAGGCCCAGCCTGGCACTGGATGGAGTGGACAGGGTCTGGGCTGGGGGTGGGGCACTCTCAGAGCCTCCCGGGTGGCCAGCCGCGTGGGCTGGCCGCTGGACAAGGGAGCAGAGATGAGTCCCAGCCTTTCGCAGCCCAGCAGGAAGGTGGCTGTCATGACCATGGCATCGTTTATGTATCGGGCCCGTTCCCCCGGACTTCTGGGCATGCGGACTCCGAGCCCACATCTCTGTCCAGGTCGGAATTGCTTGTGTCCAAGTCCACTTTACTTTTCTCAATGACTGCAAGTGAGCGTGGGAAGGGCAATTGAGTTTATTAGGTTAAAAAGTAAACAAAAAGCCCAAACTCTGGAAGGGAGGCAGGCGTGCTGACACAGAACCAGGAGGCCGGAGGAGAACAGACTGGTTTCTTCCAGCCCCTCCCAGCCCGAGGCCCCGGGACTGGTGTGGGCGGCAGCCAGGGGCTCCTTCCGGATCTTCCCGAGAGATCATCAAACACGTGTGCGCAGACACGCAGAGGAGCGGCAGCCTCTTGCTTGTCAACGCCACATGGCGTCCAGGACAGCTGGCGCTGCGGGCTTCCTCTGTGGCCAGCACTTGGGGGAGGGGCCGGGGGGAGGCACGGGGTGGGGGGGCAGGGGTGGGGGAGGGAAGCAGAGGGCTGAGCCTGGTTCTGAGCCTCAGGGCGCCAGGCCCCGGGGCTGTCCGGCCAGTATCCGTGCTGGCTCTGTGGGGACCGTCAGTAGCTCTCTCAGCCTCGGAGTGCAGTGGACAGTGTGAGGGGGGACCAGGCCAGCCTTTCTCGGATGGAGGGCCTGCTCGCCCGGGGACCCTCGGGCGGAGCGAGCCTCTGCGTGCATGACCGTGTTTGAATCTGTTAGCTGTTTCCCGTGTCAGAAGAGGCATTCCCTGGCTGGGACCGTGAGTGTGCATGTTCACGAGCGTGTCTCGGCCCGACACACGAGGGAAGGTGCCGAAGCCAGCAGCCTGGAGAGAGGCAGAGGGGCTGGCTGGGCAGGAAGTGCGGGTTCTGCGGGGCACGGCTGGCGTGGGGGGGCTTTGCGGCACTGCCCTCTGTGGCCGCCCAGGCTGCGTGTGGGTCTCCCCGCCTCCCCGGGGCCCTGAGATTCCTGGGGTTTTCCTGCGGCTCCGGCTGTGGGGTGTGGGGGAGGGAGGGAGGGAGGCGCTTGGGCTGCTCCGGACTCTTGGCCCTCGGAAAGGAAGGTGTGTGCTTTGGGGAGAAGAGTGTCCAGGGGTGTTTTATGGAAAAGAAGTGGCCATTTTCCGGGGGTGGGGGGTGCGGGTGGTGTCTGAGGGCCTCTGTGCTGGGGCAGGGTCTGGGGGCATCGTCTGTGGGCTGTGAGTGGAGAGACGAGGGGGGCCTGGGCCCCCCAACAGGCTACAGGGGCTCTTCCAGGGAAGAAAGAGGTCTGCCTGGATGTCACTCGGGACGAGGACCCCTCTTTGCAGTCTGTAGCTGCTGCGTTAACCTGGGCCCTGCCTGCCACCCTGTTCGGGAGTGGACTTCTGCGCCCAGTTCACGGAGGGGAAGACAGAGGCCGGTGGGGACTGTCCTGTCCTGCTCATGTGGTGGGTGGGTTTCTGGGGTGCGCTCCCCATGTTGGAGGTCGGGACCCTGTGTTGGTCTGTGGAAAGGCAGGTGCGATGGAGCGGGACAGGGGCTCTGGGGGAAAGGGAGGTGGCCCTCACAGGTGGGGTGAGGACTCGGGTTCCTCTGAGGGGGTTCTGGGCCCGGCGCCCTGTCTGCACCCAGTGCCCCATCTGCACCGCCGCAGGTGGCTGGGCCTGACTCAGGCCGTGCATCAGAGACGTGCGCTCGGGTCGGCCTCAGCTGGGCAGCAGATGCCGGGCCCCATGGACTTTTCTGCCCCCAGGGGCCACGGAGAGGAGGCTGTCCCTCGATCCCTTCTCCTGTCCTGGAGGAAGAGGATGCGGGGCATGTTCACACTGAGCTGATGGCAGCTCTGCCCAGTCGGGGGACAGGGCGGAACCTGTTGGAAAGTTCTGTGCCGTCTCACTGCACGCCTGTGTCAGAGTGGCCGAGTCCGGCCTTTTGTGGGGTCGGCAGAGTGGGAGGAGGTGCTGATGGAGGATGTCGGGGGGTGTTTGCTCTGCTAAAGGGACCTACATAGCCAGGAGCCGGAGGCCTGTGTGGCCTGGGTCACAGAGGAAATGAGGTCACCACACCCAACAGCAGTGAGAAGCAGGGGTCTCCTGGAGGCCGTGGGGTCCAGCCCCTCACCCCTGCCCCCAGGCAGAGCTGGGGGACACCGCTCCCTGCACAGCGGGAGATGAGCGAGGGCCTGGGTGGGCTCTTCACCTCTGGGCGGAGGCTGCCTGTGGCGCCCGGAGTGTCAGGTGCTGGTGGGGTCAGATGAGGCAGAGACGGTAGAACTGCTCCCAGCAGGGGAGGTGGTGGTCGTTGCTGTCGTCATTGTCTTGTGGCTGTGTGTGTCGGGGGCAGACACGTGGAGGGGAGGGATGCTGGGAGGGAAGGGCGAGCGGGGCCAGGTGAGGGCGAGCCTCCCTGGCAGCCCCCGCCCTGCCCCCAGCTAGTCCACCTTCTCAGGTCCCAGGCACCCGAGACCTGCCAGCTCAGGCTTAGGGTTTCCCAGGCCACGGCCGGAGCCCTCCCGCCAGCCCCTCCTCTGGTGTGCCCCTCTGCTCCCTCCCAGCCCCCTTGTCCACCTGTGGCTCTGGCCACGCCCATCCCCAAAGGGTGGGGGCAGCATGGCCACCCAACAGCCACCAGCATCTGGCTCCACCTGCCACCGCCCTCGGACCTCACAGCCGGCCCCGCCGGGGCGGGCATTGCCCAATCCTGGGCGCACACCTGGGTGCACACCTGGGCACAGAAGCAGCCTTCAGGCCTGCCCTCCCCTGACCCCACCCCTACCCTGACCCTGGAAGCCCTCTACATGGTAGTGGGGTGGGTGGTGAGCCTGGGGCCAGAGGTGGGCTCAGCTCCTCTTGGGTGACCCTTCTCTTGTGACACTCGGGCCCATCCCTTCTCCTGCCACCTGCCGACATCTGGGACAGGTCTATTTCTAGGTGTTTCCTGGGCCCCACCCAGGACCGTGCTGGGGCGCCATGCCTGAGCTGACCTGGTGTCAAGGTGGATGGGCCAGCTGGCCTCGAGCCTGGAGCACCACCTGGGGGTGTCTGGGTCCCTCTGACACACTCACCCAATGGGCCTCTCCCGGCTGGTGTCGTGGTGGAAGCCCTTCTGGCTCTTGGGGTCCCCGCCCTCTGGGCCTGTCTTTTCGGCTCCTGGCTCCCCTGGGGCCAGGCTCAGACTTGGCCAGCAGGCCCCTGCACCCCTCTCTGGCCTCGGCCGTGCCATCCTCTCCTTGTGTCCTCCATGCGAGGGCTCCCCTTCTGGGGTTCTCCAGCTCAGGAGAAGAGGGGGTGCAGCTGACCTGGGTCATTGATTTCCCGAGTCACTGATGCTGAGCAGGCTGAGGTGTCCTGGATGCTGGGGTGCAGCTGCTGTCTGCACAGATGGGGAAACTGAGGCCCAGAAGGTTCCCCTGCCTCGGGGCTCATGTGAGTTTTCCTGGTAGCAGCCGTGATGGAGGCTCACTTCTCCCGAACTCGATCGGTCGGGGGAGTGAACTACGGACCAGTGGTCCCTCCTTCCGGCCTCAGTCTCCCCATGTCTGCAGTGGGCAGCTGGGTGTCTCTGGGGCCTGCCTGCCCCTGCTGCTGGCCTCCCAGACCTGTGTCCCTGGGGCCCCCCCGGCTGGGAGAGGGTCAGTGCTGCTTCAGGGTGGGGCCTGGACTCATGGGGAAGTGTCTTCGTCAGAACAAGCAGATACCCCAGAGTTTCCACCCATGTCCCCGGGGAGGGGGCACCGCAGTGTCCAGCAGGGCCAGGCCAGGGTGGGGCGGGGTTGGGGGGCAGCTCTTCTGCATCCCCCCGTCAAGCCCTGCTGCTTGGGCAGGGGCGAGGGAGGAGGAGTGCCTTTGGGGGGCTGGCAGGGACCCCTGGGTCTTGGAGTGTGTTCCCCAGTGCCCGTCAATGTCAAGCTTTTTGTGGCTGCCCCTGCCTCTGTGTTCAGAGCCAGCCGACCTCAGTGTGAAGCCCTGGGCACTTGGCGCCATTACCAGTCTGCCCTGTGAGTGAGGACACTGAGGCACAGAGAGGCTGACGGGCCCACCCAGGCCACACAGCCGCTCTGATGTGGAGCTGGGGTTCCCACCTGTTTGCTCTCAGGGCCTCCACGCTCAACCAGCAGGGGGCTGGCCCCCGCCCCGCCCTGCCCCTCTGCCCACCTGGGTTGGTTGTCCCTCACATGGCTCACGTATTACGTGTTTCTCCCATCCCCACAGCATGAGTTCCGTGTTGTTGTGGCATCAGTACCTCGTCGGGGGCTGGGGCCCCTGGTGTGGGCAGGGGCCCAGTGAGGACTGGTTGGGTGGGGGTGTGGGGCCCCCCTGGGCCTGTTTTCCTGTAGCAGAAACAGCACAGTGAGGTCAAGGTCGGCCCCTGCCATAAGTGCTTTCTGGATTTATGAGTCTCTACAGCCCTGAGGTCAGGTCACTGTCAGAATAGGCGGCGGAGTGGGGGACCTTTTATCCCCATGGCTCAGGTGAGAAACTGGGTGCTGAGAGGTCGGCGAGCAGCCAGAGCTCACCCCGACAGAACAGGGGACGTGCCCCTGACTGGCAGTCCGGCGCAGGCTCTGTTGGACCTTGGAAGCTGGACGGTGCGTGGCCAGCCATCAGCCTTGGGGGATGAGTTCCCCCCTAGGTGGCAGGCCAGCTGCCCTGTGCGGCCGTGGGAAGGGTGGGCAGCAGTGGGGGTGCTGAGGCAGGCTCCGCCTCCAGATTAGGTGGGAGATCGGAGGCCCTCCTGGAGGAGGTGGCGGCTGAGCTGGCCCTGAAGGGCAGCACGAGTCTGCCAGGCAGAGGCAGTTTGGGGGTGGGGAGGCAGGCAGTGCTCTGAGGCCGGCACTGCCTGGAGACCGAGGGGTGGAGCTTGTTTGGGGAACCGAAATGAGTTGAATCACGCAGCCCCGAAGAAGGCCGCGGGTGGCCCAGGAGGAGTGTTTCGGCCAGGGGGTGAGCAGGGCTGGGCTGGGCGTTCCTGGGATCCCCGGCAGGTGCGGCAGCCCTGGTGGATCACCCCGGGGGTGGGGTGCTGGGTCCAGGGATGTGGGGGGACAGCAGACAGAGACTATGTCGTGGCACTTGGCGTGCCCAGCCTGACTCTGGCTCCGGAAAGCAGAGGTTTGTGGGAGGAAGGAGCAAGTGACCTGGGACCGGGACTCGGCCCCGGGGCCAGCTGTGGGGGTGCTTCTTGAGCCCCCGTGTGGGTGCCACTCTGGAACCTGGGCCGTGGTGTGGGGGGTGACTGGCCGGGGCTGCTCCCCTGCCGCAGGGCTCTTCCGGCTCTGGGCCGGGCTTCGCCCGGTGGCCCCAGTGCCTCACCCGGGTCCTCAGAAACCATGGGGAAGGTGTGTCCCAGCCCCTTGGAGTAGGCCTGGGAACTGTGGTGGCCAGCATTGCTGGGGCCCATGGGGCTAGGCAGTGGTTGTGGGGGCGCCGTGTGCTCTGCTGAGCTCCGTGAATAGCCGGGGGAGGCTGAGACCCAGCACGGTCTGCTGAGTCCTGGCTGGGGTGCCTCGCCCCCGACCTCTCTGTGGTCAGCGGCTCTGCTAACCCGAGTGGGAAGGACCCTCAAAGACACCGGAG
Organism: Tonatia bakeri; assembly: GCA_004024845.1. NCBI lineage: Eukaryota > Metazoa > Chordata > Mammalia > Chiroptera > Phyllostomidae > Tonatia > Tonatia bakeri. The sequence goes on from PVIA01007691.1 coordinate 38,530, forward strand.
GAGGCCTTTCCTGCCCTGGAGGAATCGGGCCGGGGAGGGGCAGGGGCAGAGCTCAGTCGCCCCGATAGGCAGTCCTGGGCTCCAGCCCCCAGCGCTGCATCACCAGGGCAGGTGGGGAGACTGAGGCAGGGGCCGCCCCCTCGAGTTGCAGGGGAAAAGCAGGAAGTGAGGCGGGAGGCTCTTTTCCTGGTTGGTATTTGGCTCTTTCCTGCTCGCGCCTCTCCAGGCAGAGCGCCGCCCGAACCAAAAATGCCTCTTTGTCCCTCTGTCTTCCCCTCACCCCTACTCCAGAGGCCAAGCTCGGGGCTGGTCCCCCAGCACACAGAAGGTGCACGGGCTCATCCCTGCCTCCCTGTGCCCGTCCAGCCCGAGTCAGGTGGGCAGGCAGGCCTGGGGAGTGAGGAGCCCAGCCCGAGGAAGCCCCTCGGCTATTGGGAGCGGGGAGGATAGTGGCCTGTCTGGGCCACAGCTGCCCAGGAAGTGTTCTTGGGAAGTAAGCCCCCAGCTGACTCTTGGAGACTCCAAAGTCAGCATTTTCCGAAGAGGGCTCCTACCCCAAGGGTCCCTTGAATCAAAAAGACTGGGAAACATTCAGCTGCGTTGAATTCAGTGTTTCCTCCCTGCGGGACTTGTCAGAGCCTTTGGTTTGCTAACGGGGACCAGGAACCAGGAGCTGGTGCCGGCCTGTTGCCATGGTGCAGAGCTTGTGCCCGCTGCCGGGCAGAGCACATCTTGGGAAAGGCAGGTGCAGGGCTGAGAAACAGCCTGGGCCTTGGAGTGGAGCAGGCCTGGGTTCGAGTCTCCACTCTGCTGCTTCCCAGCCGGGGCCTTTGGACAAGTAGGTTAGGGTCTCAGTGTCATCTTGGGGCTGGAAACAGAGTGGGAGCGACCCCACTCCACCCTGGGGTCGGGATGGAAGGACTTGGCCCGGCTGCCCTCTGCGCCCCCAGAGGCCAGGCCACTCTCAGGGTAGAGTAGGGGCCAGGGCCGCTTGACCCCTCCCATGCAGTGGGCCATGCCAGGGTCAGGGCTCCCCGCCAACCTGTATCCTCTGTCCCCTTGTGCCAGGCGCGGCCGCGGTGGCCTGCCTGCATGGTGCCAGCGAACCCTCTCAAAGCCCCATGTGGTCAGTGTCACTCTCCCCTTTTTCAAGCTGGGAACCGAGGCGCAGGGAGGGTGAGTGACCTCCTCAAGTTCATGCGGTTTAGACATCATGGCCGTACGATTTGTTTTCTTTCTGTTTAAGACACTTCAATGTATTTTTGTACACATATGTACATGTGTACACACGCCAACAGGCATGTCAGGAGCGCATCTTTCCGTGCCCACATATTAAACATCCAGGGTCACTCTGAGTCCTACTAGTGTCTTTGCTTTTGGCTCCTCTGGTTTTAAAGTCCACTCTCCGGCGGCGTGACGGACTCGCCCCCCAGAGCTGCGCCCGTCTCCTGGGTCCCACTGCCTGCGTTTGGGGGTGCGTGTGCACCTGTGACGCCGCCGCCACCGCCACGGTCTGTGCCACCGACCTTCCGCCACCTCCGGAAGGTTCTTCCACTCTGCTGCGTTTGTGATAACACACAACTCCTCTCCCTTGGGGAAACGTTTTCGAGTACGCAGTACGGCGCCAACTAGGGACGCCAGTACACCGTGGATCCCGGTTTTTCCGTGAAAGAAGTGGCGCAGGCGACACGAAGACCCTGGACAGAGCCCGAGGATGAAGGGAGGGAAGGTCCGCTCCCTGCGGAGGCCACCACAGTTCTGGATTCTCGTGTCCCGGCCCCACCCCTCTCCCTGCAGCTGCCCTTGTCGCCCCCGTGGGGACTTTTCACAGGACTCCCGGGACCGTGCGGCTCCCGCCGCTGCCCCCTCTACAACAGCCGGGGCGTCTTCCATTGCCAGGCTGTCGGTCAGCCCCCAGCACCGGCCCCCTGGCTGACAGACAGACAGACGGACAGACAGACACATGCTCTCCCGCCTGCTGCTGCTGCAGACCATTTCGCGCACCTGCAAGTGTGCGCAGGGTGAGCCCACAACTGAGGGGGTCTGCTGGGGCACAGGTGCGTGTGCACGTCGGCGACCTTGAGAGACAGGACTGGCGTTTCCTTCCCGGGTACTGTGGAATCACACTCCGGTCGAGGGGGAGTGGGAGTGTGTCTGCACCCAGCCCGGCCCACGCAGGCCTGTGACCCGCTGGGCTCTCCGCCCACCAGGGGCACAGAAACGGCATCCGCCACGGTTCGAATGAGTGCCGATCCAATGCTGGGTTTCAGAGCCAGTCACGGGGCTGTCCCGTGAACTCTCTGTCCCTCCCCTTCTCTCCTTTTTCTTTTGGGTGATTGGTCCTTTTTTCTTTAATCTTTGTAGGAGCTCTTTCCCTAGGAGGGAGATGCATTCCTCGTGACAAGAGTTGCAGATGTTTTCCTGATCTCTCATCTTTTGATTTTGCTTTTGATAGTTTTTACTGTGTAGAGAGCTTTTAAAAATGTAACAGAATTTATCGGTCTTTTGGTAATGGCCCTTCAGTGCTCAGGTGAGGTTAGAAAGGACACACTCACCACCCATTATGTGAGAATTCTGTCGAGGCTTCTAACGCTCTGACACCCACCCGGGCAAAAGTCACGACTTCAGTTGCTCTGTCCCTGCCGGCAGTGCAGGACTTGAGACTCAGACTTACCTCCTTCTGGCCCCTGCAGGTCAGCGGTGACTGCAGTCGTCTCTGCCTGCGTGCCAGTGAGATGGGGCTCTCCTCCCTCCTCCCCCTTCCCACCCTGCTGTCTGGGTGGGCCCCGCCTCCCCACAACGTCCACCGTCCTGTAATCCTGGGTGGGACTCTCACATCTTGTGAGGTCCCCGAAGGCTGGCTAGACTTCCCCTTTCTGTTCTTCTCTTACCAAGGGGAAAGGGATCAGAAACGTGTTAAACATGGGCATGAAAAGGTTTCCATTCTACAAGGGGAGATTTGTGAGGGCAGTGTGAAAGGAATGAATCACTAATGGTGAAATTTCAGGCACAAGTGAAGGGAAGACACTGCTGTGCTTTCCAGGAGGGGTGCGTGGGTGGTGGGTCGGTCAGGTGCCACCCACTGTGTGCCGAGCCCTTGCAGGCACCAGGGGGAGTAGACCCCGGGGCTCCGCCTTTGGGAGCTTGTGCCAGGAGCACACGCCTCAAGGCACTGCACCTGGGGCCTGGCGCACAGACGGGTCTAGTGCGTGTCTGTTGGATGAATGAACATGGGTTTCTCTGTCCCGGCGAATGAATGGGTGCGCTTTTCCTAAGCAGTGACTTCACTGGCATTAGAATTGGCACAGGAGATAGCGAAGGGATTTATTATCTCTGGCAGCTTGTACAGCAGGCGTGGGGGAGGGATAAATGGGGTATTTGCATTTTAAAGAGGAGAGACTGACTAGGGTAATGCTTAAACTCCCTACCTGCCCCTCCACAACCCCGCCATGACCCGCCCCCACCCTGGGGCCAGGTGGCAGCAGCCTGGCTGTGTCTGCCTGTCCGCTTCCCTGTGGTTCTCTCCATGCCCCCCTGCAGCTGGGCCTCAGAGGTCCGACACTGCAGCCTTGGCAAGGGGCAAACGGGCCCAGGTCAGGGAAGGGGCCTGCCCAGGGCCTCGGGTCGGGTCAGTGGCAGAGCTAGGACTGGGACACAGGCCTGTGGCCCCAAAGACTGGTGGGTAGCCTTTGGCCCCTGGGGCTGGGGTAGTCAGCCTGGGCATTTTGGGGAGCAGATGGGGAGTGGGGGTGGGCAGTGGGGCTGCTGGGGTCATTGGGGGACTTCAGGTTTCATCCTGCTTGGTGGCTTTGCAGCCTGTCACCGGGAGGCAGGGAGATGAGGTGCAGGTCCTCGGGACCCTGCCCAGTTCGAGCCTCTGCCCCGTGGTTGGCCCCTCAGCTCTGGGGACTGAGCCTTCTCTTTGGGCTCCTCGACTGCTGGGTCCTGCAGCCTCGCCTGCCAGCCATCGTGACCTGTCCCTCGCTCCCGCCATCCCCCAGCTTAGGTGTCAGCACCTCAGTTTGCTAGTGAGGCAGGCGAGGCCCAGGGTGTGGGCAGCCTGCTGCTCCCAGGTCCAGTGGCAGGGAGCTGGGCTTTGAACCTGGGGCTCCTCCTGCCCCCCAGGGACAGCTCACCTGGGGAGAGGTGGGGCAAAGCTGTGCTTGCTCCTCATTCTGGGGGTGGGGGTGCGGAAGGACCCTTTTGCATCTGTGTCCATCTCCTCCAGCCCAAAGGCCTCCTCCACTTTCTGCCTGGTTCGGGGTTCCAACTGGTTGGCTCATCCGTCCCTGCCACCCCCAGTTGCCAGGGTTCAGCAAGGACGCAGACAAATCCCGCCACCACAGCATGCTGAGCAGGTGCTGGGTGGTTGATAGGCGTCTGGGAAGGCATCTGAGGGAGGGGCAGGGGTTGGGGGTGGGCACACATCCTGGGAGAGGAGGGGTGAGGACAGCCTCCAGCCAAGGCTGAGGGCTGCTGGGCTCCGTGGGGGTGGAGGGGCGCAGAGGCTGGTGTTGGGGATGCTGGGCTCGAGGGCCTAAGGCTGGCTTCCTATGGCCCCACAAGTTTCCCCTGTTTGCCCGGCCTGTGTTGGGAGAGCAGTGTCTGCTGAGGGGACAGCCTGAACGTGGGACCCCTCTTAGCAAAGGACAATCCACTACCCCCGTGACCCGTCCCCGAGCCCTGGGCCAGTCCGGGGGCAAGCCTGTGCTGCTGGGGTTTCTGCTTCAGTGCCCTGGTCACCCCCGTAGGGTGCGGGGGTGGGCCGAGGGCACCCAGTGGGGCCTCTCCTCTCCTCCTTGGGCCTGCCCCCCCACTTCCTCTTCCTGCAGCCACTGGGGCCCCAGGCCCTGCAGCAGTGCCAGAGGCAGCCAGGCCGGGGTTCCTGCTGCCAGCACTGCTTGGGGAGGAAGTGGGGCCCTGTGTCTGTGAAGCTGGGGCGGCCCCGGGGCGTGGGGGTGCTGGCTGCCGCAGACCAGCCAGCTGTGAGGGGAAAGGAGTTTCTGAGCGCCCCCAAGGCCCAGCCCTGCCGTCCTCACATAAAGTCCAAGCCCCTGACACCCTCAGCTCCTCTGGCAGAGGGGCCCAGACGCCCAGTCAGCACTAGGCAGGGAAAGCATGGGCAGCCTTGCCTTGCTGGTTGGGAAGCTCAGAGGGCTTCCTGGACAAAGAGGCCTTCCTGGGTCCTGCTGGCTGAGCAGAGGATGCCGGAGCCTGCTTTGGGCCCTGACGAGGGAGGGCAGGAAGGGGTGGATGTTTCAGACGTCCTGGGCTCTGTGGGTACTGGCGCCGTGAGGGTGTCGGGCAGGATGAGAGGGCCGGTGTCACTAGCTGTGTGACCTCGGGGAAGTGACTGACCTTCTCTGTGCCTCAGTTCCCACGTGCATGTGATGGCAGCGGCAGTTGCACCCACCTGCAGGGAAGGGCAGCGCACACACACTCCTGTGTGTGTGTGTGTGTGTGTGTGTGTGTGTGTGTGTGTGTGTGTGGTGTCCTCTGCCCGCTCTGTCTCAGGCCCGGGGGCTGCAGGGAGCTCAGAGCCCACCAGCAGGGCTTCGGGGGAGGAGGTTCGTGCTCCTGGTTTCTGCTCCTGCCTCAGTGTGCCCGAGCCCCCCAAGTCTTCCCTGGGAGGCCACTGCAGAGGATGCGGGGAGCCCCCTGCCTGCAGCCCTGGGCCGGGTCAACAGGGACACAATGGCAGAGGTATGAGTGCCAGGGCGTCCCCTGCCAGGCCTGGCCCAGAGGAAGGCCTCAGCCTGCCTGTGTCTGCAGGGGCACATGCTCACCTCCGACTTAAGTGGGGCCCCTCACCCCCAGCTCTGGACCCAAGGGGACTTGAGGGTGTGCTGGATACAGCAGACGGGGGCAGGGGCCCGACACAGACCTTGGCAGTCGAGGCTACGAGTGACAGAAACTGAAAACTAGCCTCAGCTGCCAGTGGCACCGCTTGTCCTGTGGGACTCAGATGTCGGAGGCTGCTGAGCTTTGGGCAGAGCCCGGCCTGGGGGGTCTCTTACCAGCTCTCTGCATGGGCTTCGTTCTCGGGTGGGCTGTGTCCGTCCTTGTGGGCATTCAGGTGTCTGCCGGGAGCAGAGAGGGCGCCCCTTTCCCGTGGGTCAGCCACTGTCCTGCAGAGGAGTCTCAGCAAGGTGATTCTGGGCACACGCCCTCCCTCAGACCAGTCCCTGGGGCTCAGGAGAGGCTGTGGATGAGCCAGACCAGGGACACGCGGCCCCTGAGCCAGGGGACTGAGACTGGGGGAGGCAACAGTGCCTGGCAGAAGTAGGAGAGACCCTTGTCCCTTGGGGGCCCCCCTCCTCTGCAAAATGGGGCTGCTCCCCTGCCCCCACGCCCCCACCAGAGTCACCATGAGGTGCGACATACCTGAGGGACCTGAGACCGCCACCCCTCCAGGCAGAGGGGCCTCAGCTGTCCTAGGTGCAGGTGTCTGAGTGGTGTGGGGTGAGGGAGGGACAGGGAAGCAGGGCCGGGCTCGGCCTGAGGGGGAATGACCAGCCCAGACGCCCCGTGGCAGAGAGGCGCTGGGCTCCCCGACGCTGGGCTCCCGGTGCTGGGCAGTGAGGGCTGAGGCTGCAGGGTGTTGCTTGGAGATGTGGCAGAGGGCACCCTTTGTCCAGTTGGGGTCTCAGAGGGGCCCTCCAGCTGCCACTGAGTCAGCAGCAGCAGGAGAGCTGGCGGTCGGACAGAAGGGCCTGGAGACCTTCCTTAGTGGAGGGGGCCTCTGGGCTGAGTTTTGGGGGCTGGCTCCCCAGGGAGGAGCTGTCTCTCGAGGAGGGACCGGTGCAGGCTTCCCCCGGCCCTCCCCTGCTGAGGAGCAGGGCGAGGTCCCGGGTGGGCGCAGGGCCTGTGCCCAGTGCTGTCATTGTCCGCCTCCTGCCCCTCCTGCTGTTGCCCAGGAAGTGGCCCAATCAGACCCTGAGAGTGTGTTTACCAGGCCCAGGCCCCGTGGACCTGCAGCTGGTCCTCCTTGCTGCACGCCCGGCTCCACCCGGAGGGGCAGGTCGGCAGTGGGGGCTGAATGGCGGCGCGGGGCGTGTGTGTCTGGGTGTCTGTGTGTGGTTTTCCCTGGAAGAGCAGCTGTGGTGGTTGCCCAGCCCCCTGGTGTTTGGGGTTTCTCAGCCTGGCAGCCCCGACGCACTGGCTTTGGCGCCAGGCCTGAGGCAAGGGCAGCGCTCAGTCTGGAGCTGCTGCTGCCGGGAGGAGCCCTGTGGGGAAGCCGCTTGGCTCAGCGAAGCAGTGAGGCAGCGAGGCCGGCCTGGGCGCCCCCGGGAGCACCAGGTTGGGAGCTGGTGGACCTGGGGTGAAATTCCAGACCTGCTACCAGCCAGCTCTGCGACCTGGGACAAGCTGCTCAGTCCCACTGGGCTCAGATACGTATCTGTGAAATGGCTGTCACACTCTGGCCTTAGCGGGTTATGAAGGGGGCAGTGGGTACGGTGTGGCAGCTCTGGGGGTGCCCTGGCCTGGGGGCGTCTCAGGGCAGGGGCCTTGTCCTGCCCGGCAGACCCCGCAGTGCACGGCTGGCATTGTGGTGGGCACCGGCAGGACGCCGCCCGTGGGACGGAGACTGGGCTGGTTCGGAGTGAGAGGCACAGCACTGGCGGACTGCACCGCTCCGATGTAAAAACTGACGTGTACAAGTTGCATCCCGTGGAGAGCTGAGATTGGAGCTGGACTAAATGCTCCAGCAGCTGGGCCACCCTCGGCCGGGTCGCCCGGGAGAAACGGGAGCCGAGGCTCGTGGACCTGCCTGGGCCTGGAGGGAGCCAGCCCACACCCCCCTGCACCCCTTGCACCCCCAAGCATGTGGTTTTCCCGCTTTGTTCCTGGGGTTCGTGGGCCTGGATGGGCGGCATGTGTCAGGAGCTGGACATCCGGCCCAGGGCTGCTCCCTCGACCCAAGGCCCCAGCTCCAATCCCTGTGTCTGGGGACTGCACGGTTTTGGGCCACTTTCTGTCACTGAGGACTGGGAGCCCCGGGCACAGAGAGCCAGCCTGGCACGCAGGCAGGGGCCGGGCAGGCCTGAGGTGGAGGCACCAGGTCTGCATGGAGCTGGGAAAGTGGGGCCTGTCTGGGCTGAGCATCGCAAGCCTGGGGTCTGCTCCCCACTCTGTGACGAGGGGTCCACAGGGTTCCGTCTCTGGGCTTCAGTTCCTTTTCTGTGAGGTGGGGCTTGCAAACTCCTCCACTTCCTGTCGGTGGGCCTTTCTTTGTAAAGAGTGTGGTTGTACGTGCAAAGGTAACGTGACACAGATACAAAGGGGGGAAGCTCTGGCTGAAGCTGGTGGGGGCCTGAGACTTGGGGCTCACTAAGAAGTGGGGTCCTCACACTGGGGCTGTTGGAGCAGAGGAAGGCCTGCAGACCCGTTCACGGGCACGCTCACCCACTGAGCACAAAGATGGCCCCATGGACCACCGCTGCCCCACGGACCACCAGTGGCTGCTGCCGGGACAATTAGCGAGTCCCTTGGAGAAGAAAATGAGGCTGGGCCCCTGCCTGACACCAAAGTGCGGGCTGGACCTGGGAGCCGTGACAGTGACAGACACAGAGCGCTTGGGCAGCACTGTCCGGTGGACATTTCCGGGCGTCCAATATAATAGCCACTAGTGGTGTGTGTGGTGTGTGGTCGCTGCGCACTTGAAACGTGACTGCTGTGACAGAGGGGCCAAGTTCATCTCATCTGAATCGACCTTCATTTTAAAGGGCCACGTGGGGCTGGGGACGACGGTGCCCTGCAGAGCTGTTCCAGGAAACGTGGGGCGCGCTTCATGAGCTCGGGGTGTGTGGAGCTTTAAACAGGACTCAGAGTCAGGTTCAGGTTCAGGCTGATAGATCAGATCCGGGACTGTGAGGCCCCACCCCGCCGTCCCCGCTGTCCCCTGATGCCAGCCCTTTCCTGCCTCGGCCTGCCCAGGTCAAATCCGGGTCGCCTTGTGTGTCCACAGAGCTGAGGAGCCCACCTGTCTGGCCAGCCCGGCCTGGATGAAAAGGGAGATGACCATGACTGGAGCGCAGTGACCGCAGCCTGGCAGTAGAGCGGGCGGACCCCGCAGGGCCCGTGGAGCTGCAGGCCAAGGGGGCCTTTCCCCAGCCCCGTCTGCCAGGCTTCGGGAGGCCAGAGGCCTAGGCCTGCAGATGCCCCCCGGGCCGAGCGGTCTCCTGCGTGGACGGCCAGCTGGGTGTGCTGAGGTGGGAGCATGCCGGCCAAGGGGCGCTACTTCCTCAACGAGGGCGAGGAGGGCCTGGGCCGAGACGCCCTGTACGAGAAGTACCGCCTCACCAGCCAGCACGGCCCGCTGCTGCTCACACTGCTCCTGGTGGCCGCCGTGGCCTGCATCGCCCTCATCGTCATCGCCTTCAGCTTTGGGGTGAGTGAGGGTGGCCCCCCACCCGGGCAGTGGGGGCTCTGCTGGAGTTCAGATCCTGGCTCTGAAGCTGGTCTCTGTGAGGCCTCAGGCGGGTCTCTGCCTTTCTGCCTCCGTGGAGTGCTCCGCCAGTGGCAGGCAGGGTTTTAAAATTTTGAAATCTGGGGTGGTTTTAGATAGGACGTGCATTTGGCCAGATCGGATGCCCTCACTTCTCCACTGTGAACTTGGATTCTATTGAAGAGCGTGGTCAGGGTGTGTCACTACCACCACTTCTGGTCCCACTTCAGACATCGAGACTCAGTGCTGGCTGTGGTCCCAGAGTCCGTGGGGTAGCAGCTGCCCAGCTGCCACCACTGATCCCGTCTCTGGCCCTGCCCTGCCCCAGCCGCTGCCTACGGGCAGCCGCAGAGCACTTGACCTATGGCTGCTGTGACTGAGGCGCTGATTTCTGACTTTGCATCATGAAAACTTGACTTTCAATGGCCACAGGTGGCTAGTGGCTGCTGGATGAACAGCAGTGTCTGAGACGGAAGCACAAGGGCACTGCCAGGGTGGAGGGTGTGCCCAGCACCCAGTAGGTGCTGCATAGACCATGGGACATTCCAGCATTCAGCAAATAGTGCTTGAGTGCCTACTGTGTGCAGGCACCCCGATCAGCCTCAGTGCCTATGGAGTCAAGGGCCACGGGGGATGCTAGGCACTGTCCTCGCTGAGACCTGTCTTTCCTACAGACCCCCACCGGTGTCCTAGTCTGTGCCTTTGCTCCAGCTCTTCCCCCATGTGAGGTGTCTGTGCCCGCCCTTTCCTCATAACCCTCTGCTGATTCTTTAAGGAGCAGGGGCCTGCCCCAGTGGGTGTGGGTCAGGGGCCTGACCCAGGATCCCAGGGAGGCCTGATGGCGGAGTGAGTGGGGAGTGAGCGAGGCAGGGCTGGCTGCACGGGCTGCCCAGGGCTGCACAGGGGGCCAGGAGAGGGGCTGGCACAGGCAGCCCTGTCAGAGGCAACAGTGCAGACCGAGTCTGCAGGTGAGAAGGGACTTGCTGTTTAGTGGGAACACAGCTACCACCCACATGGAGGGAGCTACAAGGGGCTGGGAGCTCGGGGCAGGCTGGAAAGGCCACCCTGGCGGGCTCTCTGGAGGAGGTGGCATTTCCATGTATGTTTTCTGTGCCCAGGAACCCTCCCGACAGCAGGCTGTCCTGGGGACGGCGTTCCTGACGCTGGCTGTGTTCGTGGTGCTCTACGTGCTGGTATACATCGAGTGCCTCGGCCGGCGGGGGCTCTGGGCCTCGGCGCTGCTCACCTGGGCCTGCCTCGTGGCGCTAGGCTATGTGCTGGTGTTCGACTCGTGCAGGAAGGTGGCCTGTGCGTGGGAGCAGGTAACAGGTTGGGCTGGTGGCGGCCACGCTGAGAGTGGATGGGGCGGGTGAGCAGGCCCTGCCCAGCCTCCTGGTCATTACCTCTCGTGCGGAGGGACGGCGGCAGACAGAGGGCAGCAGGCGGGGACTCCCTGGTCATACCCGAGGGGCTGGGGAGGCTTGGTCTCGGCCCAGATCATAAATCAGCTCGTAGGAAAGGAAGGACCAAGTTGGCCGGTGTGACCCAGAGGAAGACTGTGACCTTTCCTGTCTCCTCTGGGCATCCGTCACCACGTCTCCCCTGCAGGGGAGGGTGGGGTGGGGGGGCTTCCTGAGGGCAGAGGGCGTCCAGGCCTGGGCTGGCTGTCCTGGGGCTCTCCATCTGGGGCTGTGTCCTGGGCTGGAGGTGGTGTGGCCAGACCTCGCGCCGCATGTCCCGACGTTCTGTCCCCAGGTGCCCTTCTTCCTGTTTGTGGTCTTCGTGGCGTACACGCTGCTGCCCTTCAGCATGCAGGGGGCTGTGGCCGCGGGGGTTGTCTCCAGTGTCTCCCACCTCCTGGTGCTGGGCATCCTGACGGGGGTCTTCTCGTCCCCCAGCGTCGGGGTGGGGCTGCAGGTGAGGGGCTCCGGGGGGCCTGCGTGGGGACTGGGGTTCAGGATGCAGGCAGCCAGGCCTGTGGAGGTGACAGGGGTGAGTAGGTCCCGAAGCCTGGGGACTGAGTGTGCAGACCGATAGCCTTCAGGGCAGGCTTCCCGGTAGGCCTCCCCCTTTCCCCCGGAAAGCACTTGGCCTGTGGTCTTTGCCGGTGCCCTGGAGGCTCAGCCCCTCCCCCATTCCTGGGCCCTCAGGCCCCTTCCCAGGTGCAGAGCCCTGTCCCTGGGGTTGCCTCAGGGCCCTGGCCTGACAGGGCTGGGGATGTCCCTGGACGTTCTGCCTGTGTCTTTGTGTTGAGTGAGAAAAATTTGCACACACTTAGCGTTGACTTACACGGGTTTCCCTCCTGACTGGGCCTGGTGTCTGCTCCAGGGGTGGAGGCCAGACAGGCGAGGGACGCTATGCACCCCATGACAGCCCATGGCGCTCCCTTGGGGTCTGCACGGGGCCATGCCACTGCCTCCCCAGCAGTGACTGGCCCCCTGGTCTCAGGGGCCCAGCCCTCCGGACCAGCGAGTGCATGGTGGACGCCGTGTTGGGCCTGTGCCCTGGTCCTGGCGTCACAGCGACTCCCTGCCTGGGCCTCCCTGCCCCAGGACAGGTGCACCTCAGTGGGCTGGGGGTCAAGGCACAGGCAGGAGTGCTGTCCCCAGCTCCCCAAGGGGACAGTGCCCTGGGGGCCACGGACCAGGCCAAACCTGAGCTGCCTCCGCCCGCCCGCCCCAGCTGCTGGCCAATGCCATCATCTTCCTGTGCGGGAACCTCACGGGAGCCTTCCACAAGCACCAGATGCAGGATGCCTCCCGAGACCTCTTCACCTATACAGCCAAGTGCATCCAGATCCGGCGGAAGCTGCGCATTGAGAAGCGCCAGCAGGTGGGGTCCCGCCTCCCTGCCCGGCCTAGCCGCCCTCCCGGCCCCATGCCCTTTCTCTGTGGATGTCAGGCAGCATGTGCAGGGGCAAGTGGCCAGATGTGAATGCAGGCCTCACCCCAGGGTGCCACTGGAGACGGGGGGGGGGGGATGGGCACCTGGCAGGGGCGGTGGCAGGATCGAGGCCAGCAGAGGTGGAGGGGGCAAGGGGCAGAGCAGGAAGGAAAGGTGTGTGGGCCAAGCTGGGGCTTGACATCCCCCACCTGTCCCCTGTACACCTGTCCCCTGGTGCCCAGGAGAGCCTGCTGTTGTCCGTGCTCCCAGCCCACATCTCCATGGGCATGAAGCTGACCATCATCGAGCGGCTCAAGGAGTGTGGGGACCGCCGCCGCATGCCTGACAACAACTTCCACAGCCTCTACGTCAAGCGGCACCAGAATGTCAGGTGGGCGGGCGGAGAGGTGGGGTGCATGGTATCTTCCGGGAAGGCCTCCCTCCCGGCCCTCTGGGCTGTGGGGGCCCAGAGCTCAGGCTTCAGAGCTGGGAGGTCTGGGGCGGATGGCGCGTCCCAGGCAGCCTTAGCACTCCCCGAGCCTCAGTGTGCTCATCTGTAGAATGGGAACCCTGCCAGGGGAGTGGGGGTTGAAAAGCACGAGGTAGCTCAGCTTGGAAGTCAGAGCGGAGGTGAACATCCAAGGGAGGGGACGGGGGTTGCCAAGTGCCAGCTCACCTGCCTGTGAGAGCACCATCTGGCGCCTGCGGCGGGGTTTGCCTCCACTGGAACCCTCCGGAACTCTACTTGGTCTCTGTGGCCAGAGCACCCCTCCTGTCCCTGGGAGGCTGTAGAGTAGCAGGGGTGCCTGGGGCTCCGCCTGGTCCCTGTGTCCCATGGGGCTGGCGCTGACCCTCCTGCTGGCCCCCCGCCCCCAGCATTCTCTACGCCGACATCGTGGGCTTCACGCGGCTGGCCAGCGACTGCTCCCCCAAAGAGCTGGTGGTGATGCTGAACGAGCTCTTCGGAAAGTTTGACCAGATCGCCAAGGTGAGCCTGCCGGCCATGCCGCCCCCACCTCTGAACGGGGGGAAGTCAGAAGCCCCTCCTGTGGCGTCCCCGGGTATCCTGGGCCCAGCGCTGTGCGGGGGCGGGGGCGGGAGGCCTGGGCGGAATTTTAGCCTTCAGTCAGCAGAAGCTTGTGAACGCTTTAGAAGGGGGAGGTCGAGTGGTGGCTGAGGTGGCTGGAATCCTGTCCCCAGAACATGAGGCCTGTGGGGAGACTGAGAGTCCACAGTGCGGGGGGGTGAGGGGGGTGGGGGCACAGGGGCTCCTGTCCACACCCGGGCAGCTTCATGTGCAGAGGACCAGTGTTCTAAACTTGGTGAGAGGCCAGGTCTGGCCCACACTAGGAGGAAATTGTCATGGTCAGAGCTATTCAGTCCTAAGAGGGACTGCTGTGGCAGGAGTGGGCTCTGTCTCTGGGGATGAGACTCCTGTCACAGGGATAACCAAATAACAGCTGGACACCACTGGCCAATGGTGCCCCAGTGGACTGTCCTGTGCTCTGCGACTCCCCGGGTGTTGGGGACTGAGTGACTTGGCGGGTCTGTCTAGCCTGTAGCCTGCTTTTTTGACTTCTCCTGAACTGCCAGGTGGGAGTTCCCTAGAGGCTGGGCCTTGTGTGGGGCAGGGGCCAGGGTCTTGGGCCACAGCTGGCCCTCTCCCTGCCACAGAGCCCAAGGACCTCTGTGCCCTCTTAGATACAACCCCCCCTCCCACGGGGGCAGCCCCAGGTGGCAGCCCCAGTTTCCAGACGGGGGCAGGAAGGCTGCGGCAGGCAGCAGCCCCCCAGCTGAGAGCCAGGCAGGCCAGGCCCAGCCTCTTCTCCCACCAGCAGTGGCTTCCAGGACTGGGACTCCCCGGGGAGATGGCCTGCCCTCTGAGGTGTCACATCACGTCTGGGCTCAGGAACCCACTGCCCCCTACATGGCTGCACAGCGTCTTCAGCTGTGTCAGAGGCCAAGGAGCAGCCTGGGGGTATGGGCTCCTGGAAAACCCCAGGGGCGAGATGGGGGCGGGGCAGGTGGGCATGGCAGGGTGGGGCACGGTCCCGGGGGCGGCGGGCCTATGCCTGGCCCTCTGGGAGCAGCAGGTGCCCTGACCTGTGTCTGGGCGTCAGGCCCTCCCCTGACTTCCTGCTGCTTTCTAGGAAAGCCGCTTTCCTCCCGTCCGCTGGCCAGGCCGCTTAGACGTTAGCCTGGGCCAGATGGGGCCTAGCAGGGTGCAGCTGGCCTGGACTCAGGAGGGGTTGCTGGAGGGGGGTATAGAAAGGGGACCGCTGAGAAAGGTGTGACAGGCACAGGGACCAGGACAGAGAGACGGTGTCCCCCTGCTCATGGACGCAGGGCCGTCACCACCTGGTGTGGGAGGGAGCGGGCACTCAACCCAGAGACAGGAGACCTTGGCTGCAGGAGGGCAGCCAGCCCTGGGGATCCTGCAGGAGAGCACAGGCAGCAGTGCCCCAGCCCCCACCTCCTTACCCGCCAGCACCAGGGGTGAAGCTGCTTGCTGAGGCCCCCATGGGGGCTTGGGGTGGGCAGAGTGTCCAGCATGGAGCTCCCGGTTCATGTCCCCGAAAACCCCATGCCCAGGGTCTTGGTGTGTGTGTGGCCACTTTGTTGAGGGCTTAAAGAGGGTCTAATGGCCACAGAAGCACCACAGATGAGAAGATCAGACAGCCTGGTCTGGGCCCCCTTGCCCCCCCCATGGCATTTTCCTATGTGACTCAGCCTCTCTTGCCCCCCTATTTCCGCTCTGCTCTCGGCCCACACCCCAAACCCTGCGCCCGAGCAGCATAGCCACCCCTCTGTCTTCCCCTCCAACTTGACCCACAGTTTGCTTCACTGACTGCCTGCGCCCGTGGCTGTCTGGCCCCAGGACCTTTGCACGTGCCACTCCCTCCCTTCCCTGGAACGTTCTTCCTCTGGACACTGCTGTGGCTTACCCCTCGGTTTTTTAGATCTTTGCTCTGACGTCACCTTCTCCGCGAGGCTTTCTCTGGCCTCCTGGGAATTTCTACTCCCCTCCCTTGCCTGATTTTCCCCCCCCTCAGCCCTTATTGCCATGGAGTGTCTAAGATTTCGTCCAGCGTGGGGTCCAGCCCTGTCCACCAGTGTTTGAACCCCATGGCTGCAACTAGTTTTGTCTTTGTTCACTGCTGAGCCCTGTGCCTGGGCTGGGCACTCACTAGGTGCTCAAACATTGCAGGAATGAGGGAAACACAGGAAGCGCTGCCTCCAGGGGCATTTGGGTGGCTGGTGAAGACTCTTGTTTTCGCCGGTGATGCTCAGCATTCTCCCTGGAGGGCCCCCCGGGACCCCATCTTTTCAGCAGGCCTGGGAGCAGCTCCTGGTGGCTGGCACCCCAGGAGGGAGCTCCTGGCTGGGAAGCGGGGTGGCTGCCCATGTGACCCCTGACCCTTGCTGACCTTGCCCCGCAGGCCAACGAGTGCATGCGCATCAAGATCCTGGGCGACTGCTACTACTGTGTGTCAGGCCTGCCTGTGTCGCTGCCTACGCACGCCCGCAACTGCGTGAAGATGGGGCTGGACATGTGCGAAGCCATTAAGTAGGTACCTCGGGCGTGTCCGAGCCACTGGGGGCTGTCCCTGCGACGAGGCTGCCCTCCCACTAGCCTCCACACTGCTGGAGGGTCTCTGGGGCCCCTGTAGCTCCACCCCCCTGACCTCAGGCAGCCCCACCCCCAGAATGTGTGGTGATTGTGCGGGTTGCCTCCTGCTCCCTCTGCCTTCGGCCCTGATAGGCGTGTCTGTCCCGAGCCTTGTCGATGGACACGCGGCCCCGGCTGTGCCTTGATCGTCATTCTCTTCTCAGAGGGACCCAGAGGCCTGTTCCTGTTGGGGCACCCTGCACCCCGGGGAAGGTCTCACTTGGGCTCTTTGCCCTGAGTGATGCCAGAGCCTGACCCCCAGGGTCTCCGTGCCTGGAGAAGGTCCCCAAAGGCTGGCCCCTGCTATCTTGGTGTCTGGGGGTGTGGAGGGGTTCCCGGACCCTCAGAAGCCTTCTTGAACCCAGGTGGGGCCAGCAGGTGGGGAACACCCAGGGGTAGCACTTTAGGGTCTTCAGTGTGTGAGCCGCAGAGACTAGTGACATGTGGAATTTCTTCCTCCTCCAGCTTTGACCTTGGGGTGGCCACGCCCCTTTGCACACTCCCAGAGACGGGGTACAGAGCTCCCTTCCAGGAGGCAGCCCCACAGGGGGGCCGAGGGCATCCCTACACCCTCCCCCACCACCTTGCTCTGCCCCGCCCCATGCTGGGACCTCGAGCCTGTCCTGGGTGGGGTTCAGGGCCCCACGAGCGGCCCCTGCTGGGCCAAGGTGACCCCACATCCCCCTCAGGCAGGTACGGGAGGCCACGGGCGTGGACATCAGCATGCGTGTAGGCATCCACTCAGGGAATGTGCTCTGTGGTGTCATCGGGCTGCGCAAGTGGCAGTATGACGTGTGGTCCCACGACGTGTCCCTCGCCAACAGGATGGAGGCGGCTGGAGTTCCGGGGTGAGGCTGGCTGACAGCTGTGGGGTTGGAGGCCAGCGGCCGACTCCTCTGGGCTGGGGGGTCACGGTGGGGTCAGAGGTGGAAGCAGTGACCTTGAGGTGGGGAGAGCCAGCCAGGACTCCTGTCTGCTGGGCTTGGGCTGTGGGCTGCCGGCCGCCGTGGGGCGGGTGCTGGCCCGCTGTGGCCCTGCTGCTCCATCTGACCCGCGTCTCCCCAGCCGGGTGCACATCACGGAGGCAACACTGAGCCACCTGGACAAGGCGTACGAGGTGGAGGACGGGCACGGGCAGCAGCGGGACCCTTACCTCAAAGAGATGAACATTCGCACCTACCTGGTCATTGACCCTCGGGTACGAGGGCTCAGGCGCCTCGGGCGGTGGCACCCATGCCCAGGGGGAGGGCCCTGGGGGGAGAGCGGGGCAGAGGCCTGCCCGGGGTGGGAGTGAGCCCCCTGTCACTGGGTACGGCGCCAACTTCCCCGAGACCTCAGTGTTCGTGCCCTGAGAAATGGGCGTGACAACAGTGCCCCTCAAGGGGAGACCGCTGGTACGAGCAGAGCCCTCACCGCTGCCTGGGTGCATCCTAAATGGCCGGGAAAGAAGTCCCTGTGAGTTCACTTTCCACAGGGTTGTCACTCCTCTCCTGGTTTTCCAGAGACCCATTTTAGAAACACACTCTGGGGCTGACTCAGGACAGCAGGGGGGTGCCGTGGGGCCGTGGGGCCACAGGCTGGTCCTCCATGTGTGTCCTGGGTTCCGACCTGTGGTGTGGGCCTGCCCAGTCAATGCCCCCACTTTCATCACGACCCTGTGGTGGTGGAGGCCCCGGGCTGCTCCCAGCCTGCCCCGAGTCTGCCCTGGGAGGCCAGGGTGTCCTGGAGCTGCTGGTGAATCATCCTTGGGGCCCGCTCAAGAATGCCGGCCACGCAGGCTCTTTGAGCCCCCTCTCATCCAGCCTTGGCCTTGGCCGTCCTCAGGGCTGGCCCGTCTGCCCACCTCCCCCACCCCGCCCCCGAACCACCAAGTGCTCAGTGACAGCGTCTGCTTCGGGGTGTAACTGGGCACCTATATTGCTTCTGGCGCTGGGCCTCCCACCCCACCTTGTGGAATCTTCTTCGTTCTCGTAGTTGCAGAAAACGCAGAGAATGCATGGTGGAGATTTTTCCGTGGGCCTTGTCCATGGCCAGCACGTCCCCCTAAATGGGGTCTGTGATTTCTTGAGCTCCCGCCCCAGGGATGTCTGACGAGAGGGGGAGACAGACCGGTGACCTGCCCCCGCTCCAGGGCAGGTGCACACCGCAGGGCGCGGCGTGTCCTGGGGCCCTCGGACGCTTGCCGTGTCCGGCTCCCACGCCATTCCCCCGGGCCAGGCAGACAGGACCCTCTCGGGGTCTAGAAATGCTTCTATCCCAAAGGGAGGCTGGAAGGTTCCCGAGAAGTTGCACTGTGGCTCCACAAGTTTGTGGGTGTAGATGTTGGTGGGGACCCGAGGAGGCGGGGACTTCTGGAGTGCAGGAGTATCAGGGGTTAGGGGGGCCTGAGAGGGCCCAAGCTTGTTTCTGGTGGCCTTGGGGACTTTCTCTTCCTCCCCTTTTTCAGTCCTGCCCAGCCCCCCAGCCAGGGAAGGTCTGAGGTATGGTGCTCTTCGGGGCTGGGACCCCGGGGGAGGAGGCAGGGCCAGGCCTGGTTACGCCACTTAGCCCCTGGCAATGGCCACGGCAGACGTGAATGGGCCTGTGCTGTGGTTTGGGGGCCGCACAGTGGGAATGGCTAAAATGGTGCCCCAGAGGGTGAGGGGCGGCCCCTTGGTGGGTGTCTCACTGTCTCTCCAGGTTTCAGCCAGCACCCCATGCCCTCCCAGCTGGTCCCCACAGAAGGACATGTGCTGGCCACATGCGGGAGGGCGGGGCCAGATGCCTGTTGCTTCCTGGGGCCCATCTCCCCAGGGTGCCTTCACGGGAAGGGGCCCCAAGGACAGTCTGGTTCCCAGGAGGGCAAGTGGGGCCTTAGGGCTTAGGACCTGTACCTACGTCTGTCCTCGGGGAGGTGGAGGCACAGGTGTGTGACCTGTCTGCTTCTGGAGTGTGGAGGGCTGGTCCCCAAGTTGGGCACACCCCTCAGCCTAGCCAAGGTGTGTGCTGGGCTTCAGCCAGCCCCCCGCGACTGCAGATGCAGGCGGGGCAGATGGTGGGCCACGTGCTCTGGGCCATGTTGTGTGTCAGGGACAGGGGCAAGGAGGGAGGCAGACTTCGTCTGTGTCCGCCCATAGAGCCAGCAGCCGCCCGCGCCCAGCCAGCACCTCCCCAAGCCCAAGGGGGATGCTGCCCTGAAGATGCGGGCATCACTGCGCATGACCCGCTACCTCGAGTCCTGGGGGGCTGCGCGGCCCTTCGCCCACCTCAACCACCGCGAGAGCGTCAGCAGCAGTGAGACCCCCGTCCCCCACAGCCGGAGGCTGAAGGTAGGGCCCATCCGTCAGGGAGCTGGGCGCCGGTGCCCTTCAAAGGGGGAGGCAGAGCAGGGGGCGCACAGGGTCCTCCCAGCCAGCCTCACTGTCCCCACCTGTGTGATGGGCCAGGTTTCTGCCCTCCCTCCTTCCCTCCTGGGGGTGCGAAGGCATGTGGGCAGTGCCCCAGGGTGGCTGGGGCTTCTCCACCCCCATAGTCCCCAGAGGAGCTCAGCTTTGGCTGGGGCCGCCTGCAGCAGGGATATCCCCACCGCCCTGCCCGTGTGTCCAAGGTAGTAAACCTGGACCAGAGACGGACTCTTGGCCCCCGCGCCCCGGAGAGTAATGGTCTCTTCTCCTCCCTTCCAGGCCATGCCCCTGCGGCGCCACCGGACCCCTGACAGGTAGGTGTGCGGTCCCCTCCCCTGTCAATATGAGGCCTGCCTTTCTGGCCAAGTCCTGTCCCGGCCACCTCCTCCAGGCTGGCTGCCCTGACCAACTTCTGGCAACAAGGGCAGCTCTGGGAGGCCTGGCCCTGACCACAGAGCTTGCCACAGCCTGGGACAGAGTGTTCTAGAAAACAGAACTGCACAATGTTTGAGCGCCTGCTGTGTGCCCGCCCAGGGGCAGCGTCTGTCAGAGGGGTTGGTGTTCAGGAGGCCTCGGAGGCGGGCGGCTCTGCTCCCTGTTTCCTGCCTGGCCCTTCGCCGTTCTGCATGGGGCTCCACGCAGCCACCTCTACGCAAGCGGATGTGGGGCCTTGGGCTGACGCCTGTGGGTATCTGATTTCAGAGGTGCATCCCCCAAGGGGCGGTCGGAGGACGACTCAGATGATGACGAGATGCTGTCAGCCATCGAGGGGCTCAGCTCCACACGGTGAGGGGCCCAGACCTCTGCTTGCCCAGCCCCCTCGAGTGGGGACTCCCCGTGCGGCCAGGCCCCCAGTGACCCTGCTCCAGTACCATCCGTGGTGCTATTTTCCCTCCCTGGTGCTGCCTCCTGAGGATGGGGTCCCTGCCCCGCCCCCTCTCCCTCCCCTGCCCCCATACCTCCCTACCCCCACCTCCCCACCCACAGGCCCTGCTGCTCTAAGTCTGATGACTTCCACACCTTTGGGTCCATCTTCCTGGAGAAGGGCTTCGAGCGAGAGGTGAGGGCCCTGGGTGGTCCCAGGAAGGGGGCTCCAAGGCCTGGGGGGTGGCATAGGGTACAGGCCATGGGCAGCTGCACCCCCAGATCTGTTCAGGGAGGTGGTGGAGAGTTGCTCCAGCTGGCTGTTGGGGGACGGGACAGAGGCTCAACCTGTGGCCCTACCCTGCACCCCACATGCCCCCACTTACTCCCTTCAAGCGCCGCCGGGGAAAGCCCCCTGCTCAGTACCAGCGCAGAGGAACTACCTGGCGGTCCGGCCACTGTAGCAACTGGCTTTTGTATCGTCGGTGCCCAGTGGACTGGCTTGCTGAGTGCCCACTGGGTTCGGGCACTGTCCCCCGTGTTATGTCGGTTGACCCCCACCCTGCTGGCCTGGGTGGGCACTGCCATCCAGCCCCCAACTCCTGGGGGTTTCCCCGGGCATCTTGGTCTTGGGAGTGGCCTGAGAGGGTAGACAAGCCCGCGGTGCTTGAGTGCTAGAACCTCTCTCCCGCCACGTCCTCCAGGATTGGGGGCCTCCTCTAGCTGGGGTTCCCTGAGTTGGGGGTTCCCTGGGTGGGGGGCCTGGGGTCTGGAGGCAGGTGTGGTTGCCAGGAAACTTGCGTGGCAGCCTCCCTGGGCTGTGGGGCCTGGGCGGGCGACAGGCTCTCCGAGCTGGGTTTGCTCATTTGCACTGGAGAACCTTGTGGGCCAAGGTCGTGTGATGGAGCACGTGTTGGGGAGGGGGCGGTGCGCAGGCAGCAGGGTGTCCCTGCCTGACAGCCCGGGGCTCAGCCAGGCCTTACTCCTCAGTCTGGGGTGAGGGCAACACCCTCTGCCCGCCCGCCCCAGGTCGCAGCAGCCCTGGAGCCCAGGTTTGGTTCCCGGCTGCAGGCTTGGGGGCTGAGAAATCAAGAGGGAGACCTGGGCAGGGTGCCGAAGGGGAGGTGTGGCCGCTAAAGATGCAGTAGGAGCGAGTTGTCCGTTGGTGGTGATGGGACATCGTCACCTGCGATGCAAGGAGTGTGTGAGGGTTCTTTAAGGAGGTTTACTTGAGCCACCCTGCTTCCTGAGAAGGTCGGGGGGGGGGGTGTGGCCCTGCAGGTGGGGCCTTTGGGGGGTCCTAGACGCCACTCATGGTCTCTCCCCCCCAGTACCGCCTGGCGCCCATCCCCCGGGTCCGCCACTACTTCGCCTGCGCCAGCCTCATCTTCCTCTGCATTCTGCTGGTCCACGTCCTGCTGATGCCCAGGTGGGTCCGGGACGGGGGCAGGCAGGCACACAGGCGGGGGCCGCTGTGACTCGCCCGGCCGCCTCAGTCCCAGGATGGGACCAGTGCAGCGCCCCCTGGCCTGCAGGCACCAGCGCCCAGACTTTGCTTTAGTGGAGTGTGTTCGCCCCCAGAGCTGCAGGCCCCCCCACTCCCAGAAGCCTCTCTTCTCCGAAGTCCCGTGCTGCCTGAATGGCCTGTAGGCGTGTCGGTGTGTGACCCCTGCCTCAGCTGTCTGCCCTGCCCTCCTAGCTGGGGGAAACTGAGGCTCACCGGGGTTGCACCCCACTGGGATGCATGAGTCTGCACCCAGGGCCCTGGGCGTGTGCTCACGGGGAGTGGGAAGGTCAGCCGCTGGGCTCTGGAAGGGTGGGGAGGCCTGAGGTCTACTACCACCGTGGTTTGTTTAGGGTGGGGTTCCTAGATGAAACAGGGCTCGAGTTTACTCGGTACCGGACCCGAGTCTCGTCATTTACACGTGTGGCTCAGGAAGGGGGACGTGAGGCTGACCGTGTTTCGGCCAGGCCCGTGTGCTGTTCACGGGGCAGTCGGGCCGGATTGCAAAGGGCCCCTTGGCTGGGGACAGGCAGCAGTTTGAGAGGGCGGGAGGTGCCGCAGGCCCCTGGGACCTGGGGCTCCGGGAGGCTCGGCCCTGTGGGTGGTCCCCAGAGCTTAGGTCGCCCTCTGTTCTCCAGGACGGCGGCCCTGGGGGTGTCCTTTGGGCTGGTGGCCTGCGTGCTGGGGCTGGTGCTGGGCCTGTGCTTTGCTGACCAGTTCTTGGTGAGTGGGAGGCCCCGGGTGGGGCACCTGCTTGGGCCCCACGGGTGGTGGGCTGTGGAGGGGCGAGCCACTGCCTCCTGGACCCTCCCTGGTGAGCTGTGCCCACCTGAGCCCCTCGTCTCAAGGACGGTCACTGAGCCCTCCTGACACTTCTCCTGAGAGTTCTGCCAGCACCTGCCTCCCCCGACCCCACCGCCACCTGCTCACGGCCCCCCCGGGCGGGCTGCCCCACCCGTCTGCACCCCCCTGTCCTGGGCTGGAGCCAGCTGACAGGGCCCCGTGGTCCCGCAGAGGTACTGCCCCACCTGGGGCACACTCCGGGCTGTCTCCGAGAAGGTGGAGACCCACCCGCTGCTGCGCGTGTCCCTGGCCGTCCTGACCATCGGCAGCCTGCTCACAGTCGCCATCGTCAGCCTGGTGCGTCCCAGGCGGGTAGGGAACCCCGTGCCTGCCTGTGGGTGGGGTGGACTGGCCTTGGCCCTGGGGCCCCTAGATCCGAGACCCCCAGGATCTTGTTGCCTAAAAGCCACAGGTGGGGCGATCCCCCCAGGGCCCCGAGGCCGGGCTAGGGAGGTTCAGTGGCCGGTGAGAGCTTGGGGCCCCACTGAGGCCCTGAAGCACGTGCCCTCAACACCCCACCCTTCTTTCCCGGCCCTCTGAGGCACAAGCTGGGAGGACACAAGGCCCTGCCTCGGCCGTGATCATGTGCTCTGTGCCGCAGACTGCTCCCGCCAGTTCCCCCAGCCCCACACGTAGAGCCAGCGTGTCCCCACACATGAGACTCTGACCACCTCAGGGGCCCTTGCCGGGCCATGGCGGCCTCAAGCTCAGGGTGGTGCCCTCGTATCTGTCCTCGACACCCTTCTCTCCCCAGCCCTCCCCACCATGGAGCTGACGGCTACTGTGGGGAGCTGAGGGCCCAGCGGCTCTGGGCCAGCTTAGAGCCGGGCCTGGCGGACAGACCTGTGCCACCCCCAGAGCCCATGGGCCTGGCCCTGCATGGCCCAGCAGGTCCTGACTGCCCGTCATGGGCCTGTCTCCTCTGCAGCCGTTGCTGCCTTCTCTGGCCCCAGGGCTGCAGGTGGGGAACAGGACCAGCCCAAGGGCCCTGGGCAGCAGGGATGGGACCCGCTGTGAACTCTTCCCGGTGAGTGTGCTGGCCCTGGGTGCCTGGGCTGTGGGGGAGCCGGATCCAGCCTCTCCTATCCCAGGACAGGCGGGGCCCATGGGGTCTGCGCTGGGGACCAGGGGGTCTGGGTGCTGGCATGCCGGTCCAGGGTGTGCAAGTGGAAGCCCTCCACACTGGTGTGAGTGTCCTGACCCCCAGGCTCTGGGTGGCCACTACGGTCTCCATTTCGATGACCGGGAAGTGGCTTGGGCAGGTTGTCAGCGGTCATGGGGCTGCGACTGGGCTCCAGGCAGGCTGACGCCAGAAGGCGTTCCCCAGCAGGATGAAGGCTGTGGGACTTTGGGGGGATGGCAGCAAACTTTGAGCGGCTCCCTAAAGGGCCAGAAGGTTACAGGGGGTGGGGCGGGCTGGGCAGGGCAGTGAAGAAAAGCGAGGGGTGTAGTGGCAGCAGGTTTCAGCGGTTGGGTGCGGGGGTGGCCAGCGGCAGGTCTGAGCCAGCCCAGGAGTGGGGCTGGGTCTGGGTTCTGGGGGCAGTGGGGCCCCTCACATGACCTGGAGCCGAGAGCAGCGTGTGCAGGGATGCACTCCGGGAAGGGCGCGCTTGTGGCTGAACTCGTGGCTGGGAGGCTGTCAAGGCCAAGGCGTGTGCCCGCCACTCCCTGCCCTTTGTCACATCTGCACACCCGGGGGTTTTATTACACTGGTTTCCTTTAAACAGTCCGCTTGCCCGAAGGGAAAGTGAAATTGTAGTGAAAACGACACGGTGGTGGGAAGTTTGGGATTCCGCTGCCTGTGTGTCACTGAGCAGGGAGGTCGAGGACACACTGGCTCTCCGGAGTCCCCAAGCTGCGCAGGCCGGTCCGGGAGGCGTCTCCCCGAGGAGGGAGATGGGGGTGACCCTGCCCCGTCTCCCCAGTATTACACCTGCAGCTGCATCCTGGCCTTCGTCGCCTGCTCCATCTTCTTGCGCATGAGCCTGGAGCTGAAAGTGGTGCTGCTGACGGTGGCCTTGGTGGCCTACCTGGTGCTCTTCCACGTCTCCCCGTGCACGCAGCGGGGCTGCTGCAGCCGCGGCCTGGGCAACCTTGGCGAGACCAACGCCACCCTCAGGTGGGGCCCCGGTCACTCACCGCAGGACCCCGGTCCCCCGCCCACCCTGACAGGGGCCCACGGTAGCACCTGTCCCCCAGGAAGGGCTGACGAGTGCACCGTGCTGGGGAACTGGGCTCCTCCTGGGTGGAGAGGAGGGCCGGGCCTGTCTTGAACTAGAAGGCTGGCACTCGAGCCCCAGAACCAAACCTGCCCATTGGGGTCTGGCTGGCACCCGCTAACTCCTGCCAGTCTGCAGCCGCCCATGCACTCTCCCCATGCCCGGCAGGGGCCCCAGCCCTCCCTGCTGCTGTTGCCACCTGGGGGCTTTCTCTTCAGAGGGGCTGGTCCTCACCATGCAGGTGTGAGCTCAGCGGTCACCTCAGGGAGGCCTCCCCCCACCCCTTTTCTCTGCTCGAAGTTCCCTCGAGTCTTGTTTACCCTCTGCACCACGAGTGCTGAGGGCCCGTCTCTGTGGCTCTCTCCCGGGTGCCTGGCACGTGGGGCCTGGGAACGAGCCCGCCCTCCCCCTTCCCACCCAGCAGCCCCCCAGCCTGTGCGTGCAGGGATCTGAAGACCACGATCAGCTTCTACCTGATTCTCTTCTACGCCACCCTCATTATGCTCTCCAGACAG
Organism: Tonatia bakeri; assembly: GCA_004024845.1. NCBI lineage: Eukaryota > Metazoa > Chordata > Mammalia > Chiroptera > Phyllostomidae > Tonatia > Tonatia bakeri. The sequence goes on from PVIA01007691.1 coordinate 63,859, forward strand.
GTGAGCCTGCGGAATGTCTGCTGCGTCCCTTGCTCTGTTGAGCTCATCCACCCTCCTTGGCCGGGGGGGGGGGGGGGGGCAGGGGGCGGGGCTGGGCTGCCTCTACCCTGGAGCACAGCCCTGTGGGGAAGCCCTGCCTGCTCCTGGCCCGCACCGTGCTCACTGGGGCTGGGATGCCGCCTGCAGATCGACTACTACTGCCGCCTGGACTGCCTATGGAAGAAGAAGTTCAAGAAGGAGCGCGAGGAGTTCGAGACCATGGAGAGCGTGAACCGCCTCCTCCTGGAGAACGTCCTGCCGGCACACGTGGCAGCCCACTTCGTCGGCGACAAGCTGGACGAGGTGCGGTGTTGGGCTGGGCCGCCCGAGGCAGAGGGGGGTTCACAGCTACAAGACACAGAGCTTCCCGTGGGTGTGGGCCTCACCCGTGTGCCCGGTGACAGTGCGAGCTGGCAGCTGGAGGGACACGGGCTGGGGAGTCGGGGGCCTGGGTGGACAGGACGCCCCACCCCATGGGCCTCGGGTTTTGTGCCTGGAAGCTGCAGCCCAGGCACTCGCCGGGCAGGATGGCGCAGGGCTCCAGTGTGGCCGGCGTCTGTAATCCGGGCCACCCGTGACGAAGGCGTGTGTCTCCACCAGTCCCCAGCAGCCGTGTCACAGAGAACCCATCTCCTCATTGCTACCTTCCCCCTGGGGGTTCCCAGCCCCGCTCTGCAGACTCAGGGTGCTTTAGAGCAAAAGACCAGCCCAAGCCTGCCCCCCCACCCCTGCCCCAGCTGACTCAGAGCGCCTTGCTAAAGGGCCCCACCCCACGGAGGAGCCAGCCCCCTGGGCCAGGCCGGGTGGGCGCCCTGAGGCCTGTCCCCCCCGCCCCCAGGACTGGTACCATCAGTCCTACGACTGCGTCTGCGTCCTGTTCGCCTCCGTGCCGGAGTTCAAGGTGTTCTACACGGAGTGCGACGTCAACAAGGAGGGGCTGGAGTGCCTGCGCCTGCTCAACGAGATCGTCGCCGACTTCGATGAGGTGCGTCCCGCTGGCGGCCGGCGGGCGGCGTCCTGTGCCCCAGTGGCACACGCCCACTGCTCCCAGTGGCTTTTTGTTGTCCCCGTCAGGCTGTAGGTCTCTCTGCAACAGGCAGCTGCCTGAGGGTAGCCGTGGGCCCTTGTAGAGCAGTGGTTTCCAACTGAGCCTGTGTGGCTGACGGTCCTGAGCAGGTGGCTGCAGATCAAGAGCCAGAGGAGAGCGGAAGGGGTGGCAAGACAGGCAGCCAGGGACTCCAGACGGACGGGAGGCGCAGGGAGGGCTCAGACCCCAGCAGGAACCTGGGGCAGGCCTGCCTGCTGCGGCTGTCATGGCCCTGTCCACTCTGTCCCGCAGCTGCTGTTGAAGCCCAAGTTCAGCAGCGTGGAGAAGATCAAGACCATCGGCAGCACCTACATGGCGGCTGCTGGGCTCAGCGGCCCCTCCGGGCAGGAGAACCAGGTACTCAGTCTGGACGTCTGGAGTCCCAGCCCCCAAGGTGAAATCCAGCAGTCCCCAGACCTGTCATCTCAGCGAGGGTCCCTCCCAGGCCCTGACCTGTGAGGAGGGGGAGTCAGCAGTGAGGGAGCAGGTCCTGGGCCCCCTGCAAGAGCCTCTGGCACGTCTCTGCCTGCCGACAGCATCTCCTGTGGGCCCCGTACCCATGGGGTGCGGTGGGTCAGGGCTCTCTGAGCGTCCACCAGGCCCAGTCGAGGCAGGGAGACGGGTGGGGGGGGGTGGCCCACTGAGGCCCCAGGGACAGTGCTCTGTCCCGCAGGACCTGGAGCGGCAGCGTGCACACATCGGCATCATGGTGGAGTTCAGCATCGCCTTGATGAGCAAGCTGGACGGCATCAACCGGCACTCCTTCAACTCCTTTCGCCTGCGTGTCGGTGAGGCCCGGGGAAAGCCGTCGCCCAACAGGCTCTAGAGTCCACTCTACCTCGTTTTAGTAGTAACACATTCCTGCTCTAGAGCCCACTCTGCCTAGTTTTAGTAGTAACACATTCCTGCAGAAAGTGGGGAGCCCCCAGCCGCCAGCTGTGACCAGGTGACCTTCAACTGCACTGAGGGCCGAGTGAACCGAGCCGTCACCGTTGGCTGATGGGCCCTGCTCAGAGCCTGTGTGCTTTGTTGGGAGATGAGCGGAAAATGGAGCGGTGGACGCTGCCTGGGCTTGGGCAGTGCTGCCTGGTCGCGAAGCGGGCGCTCCGCCGGGCTTGGGGGCCTGCCCCCACCTTCCTCTAGCTGCTCCATCAGTGCTTTCTGGGGCGGGCGGTGGAGTCTGTGCCCCCCACCACCGGGAAGCCTGAAGCTCGGTCTCCGTGACCTGACGGCCAGGAACGTCCCTCTAGGCATCAACCACGGGCCCGTGATCGCCGGTGTGATCGGGGCAAGGAAGCCCCAGTACGACATCTGGGGCAACACGGTCAACGTGGCCAGCAGGATGGAGAGCACTGGCGAGCTTGGGAAGATCCAGGTGAACACACCCAGCCGGGGACGCGTGGCTGTGGAGGACAGGGCTTCCCGGAGGGGAGGGCACCTGGGCTGTCGGGCCGTCGCGGGAGACCAGGTGCACGCTGCTGGCTGGCCGCATCCTACCTGACCCTTCCCCAGGTGTTCTGCCAGCTCACAAAGGCCTCAGTTTCCTTCCAGGTGACAGAAGAGACGTGTACCATTCTCCAGGGACTCGGTTACTCTTGCGAATGCCGAGGGCTGATTAACGTCAAAGGCAAAGGGGAGCTGAGGACGTACTTCGTCTGCACAGACACCACCAAGTCCCAAGGGCCTGGGCTGAACTGAGGGCCCAGGTGGGCCGGACACGACCGAGGCTGACATCCTTCCCAGAAGCAAGCCGACGGGGGGGACTCAGCCCCACTCCGGTCGTGGCCTTCCACAGCCTTGGCCTCCACTACCTCCTGACAGATGGCCGTGTGTGGCTCCTTGCGTTTGCACGGGAGAACTTAGATACGTGTGCCCGCCCCCAGCTCGAGGGGACCACAGAGCCTCCTGACGCACAGCCAGCTGACCCTCTGAGCTGCTGGTGTTGGGAACGCGGCCTCTGGCACGGCGGGACGACGCTCACTTTGGAGTTCCACGTCCTCCTCCAGATCCTGCCTGCACACACTCCCTTGTGGCCGGGGAGCTGCGCAAGCGCCCCGTCTTCCAGGTGCAAGAGGACCAGGAACGGGTGTGGGCTGGCTGGGACGCCCTCCGCCCCAGCAGACCAGCTGCAGGATCCTGCACTTCTCATGCAGGCAAGCTAGCCCACCACAGGCGAGGGGCTGCAGACTGGCGAGGGGCTCCCGAAGGAGAGAGTGGCACAGCGGACAGGATGCTGCCAGCCATCTCCGCCCCGAGTTCATTTTAAATGGATACAGCCTCAACGGGGCTCTCACCCTTTCAATGACTTCTCGGAGGCCAGACAGCCATCTCCCCTGCAGCGTGTCACCTGCCTTTTCCATTGCTGGCGGGAAGCAGGCTGCCGCCCTGTGTCTGCTTACTGGACTGTCCCAGCTCTGCAGGTGTGGCGTGGCCATTACGCCGCATCAGAGCACTCGGAGTCCAGCATTCCGAGGTCAGGTTCAGTGAGAAGAAAACCTGGGCAGTCAGGCCCAACCAGCCTCCCAGCCCTCTCACCAGCCACGCATGTCTGAGCTCTGCCTGCAGGCTCCCCCGTGTCCCACCTCTGCGCCAGACGGGACGGGAAGGGGTCCGGAGGGCCAGGACGCCCTCCTGGCCTTCGGTCGAACCCGGAGCCCCGCCTGGGCAGCTGGCCCCCTCTCGGATGCTGAGACCTCCTTGTTCTGACTGAGGGAATCGAGGCAGCTGCAAAGCCAGGTTTGTGAGCTTCAACTTTTACTCCAAAGAGTCAAATTAGGTTCTAAGGTGAGAACCAAATGACCTGCCATTCCTTTTTCTGAACGGACCCCTGCCTCATGAGCAGAGTGGCCCACATGCCTGCACACAGGTGACTGTCACCGTATGGCCGGGCTCTCAGCCCGAAGTCGCCCACGTACCCCCTGGAATTACAACTGTGCACAGAGGCGGCTTCAGATGACACAGGGTCACAGGTAGGGCAGCTCGGCATTGAGGGCCACCTGGGGCTGAGAGGCCCGGGGTCCTTGGCCAGCCTGGTGGCTGAGTGCAGTGCACGGAGCCAGGGCCAGTGGCCTGGGCTGTGACTTGCTGTGGGGCTTGTCCTGAGTTGCAGGGGGGTGGGCGGGCTAGTGGTGGCGCCGAGATGGCACGTCTGGGAACGGTATGAGCGATGGCGAGGACGTGCTGTGCACAGGCGTTGCACGGCAGAAGCGCTGGCACGGGAAAGCCAGCCCCACTGACACTGCTCAAGGGACTGGCTTCGGGTGAGCGCTGTACTGAAGTCTGGACCCCGAGAAGCCAGTGGTGGGCAGGGCCGCTGGCTGGGGCTCCGGGAAGGCCCCTCGCCAGCAGGGTGCAGACGTGCTCCGAGGTGCCGGGCCTGCTCCTACTCTCGCAATATCCGTATCTGTTACTTTTCCTTTCAGCAACGGAAATCCCCATCGGAAGTTTAAAAAACAATTGGTTGCCATTATGTATCTTTCTTTATTCCCAGTTAAAGCACTGTGCTCAAGTAAGATTTTAAGTTTTCGATGTTCAGATCGAAGTATATAACTGACCATGAAAGTTACCTGCAGTTACTTCCTATAAACATTTTCTATTACCGACTCATCTCTCCACGTGCCGTTTTGTGCTGTGGACGAAAGGACAAGCATCTTTTCCCAATACTGGCCTTCCTATGGGTCAAGGACTTTCTTAAAAGTTTCGACGAAGGCGGCCTCACTGACTGCAGTGAGAAGTCCCCCTGAAGCTGCCGGGCTTACTTAAGAGAACTTCCTGACGGAGAAGGGAGACCTTAACCACTGCAGACGCATGCGTGTAACGGGTGACTGTGCAGAAACACTGTGGAGAAGGGCATGCAAACAACCAGGGGTTGTGCTGTGCACTGAGTATTTATAGCTCTGTAGCCTCTGTTTCAAAACACTGTTTCATTTTTATAAAGCTCCGGTGTTTCTACTTGGTTTAGCTTTTCACATATTAAATCGCCAGCATGGAAAAACTGAGTGTCTGAACTTTAAATGCTCTCTCGGCCTTCCAGATCTTAGCCCGGCGAAAGCAGGCCTGAAGTTCAAGGGCCGACACTGCCCAGTCACCTTGGGGCCGGGGGGAGTGGGGGCACTGCCGGCCCTGAGGTCTGGCGCGGCCACAGGCAAAGCTGCAGTCCTCCCACAAGGGCTGCTGTCTGAGTAGCTCGCCAGAGGATCAGGGGAGTCAGGAGTGACTTGGTCTCTTTAGTGGGGACTGCGGTGAGTGCGGGAAGCCGAGGGACTTCCTGCTCTACCTCTGAGCTGCTCTCCCGTGCTCAGGAGGGTCGAAGGGGACCTGAGCTGCTATGCACCGTCCAGCGTATAGTCCCAGGTTCAGCCTGGTCACCCAACAGAAGTCCAGTCTCTGGAACATTCAAGTTAATTGTTCCAAAGTTTAATTAAAAACACAATTTACAAATATTCAGTATCTTGTGAAAAGCACTTCCAAGGTAAGGATGAAAAAAATATGTACATAATATATAATCAAACACCAGTTAGCTCCCACTCCAGTCGGGCCCGCACTCAGCAACCGCAGGCTTTCTAGCTCCTCCGAGATCTGAAACAAAAGACACTTCCTCCAGCGCCCGGTCCTTGCGGAGAACAAAGGGCCGTGCACGGAGGGGCGGCGCTGACAGCCCCCTCACCGGGGCAGGTGAGGACGGTGTGCGTTTTCAGGGGCTCACTGGGCTCCTTCTGTAACTGTGGGAGACCTTCAGTTCTGTGGACAGACTGGACGGGGGCCGAGTCGCCCATGCCCAACCACCACGCGGCGGTGGGACCTGTCACGGGCTGTGTGGGCGACTAGGCCACCGTCTGCGACACGGCCGGGCACGCACCTTCTGTCAGGTCCACCAGGCTGTCTCCCGCGACAGGGCAGGGGACGGAGATGCCCATGGCCTTCCGAACCCCGTACGTGCTGACGACGTCACCTGGCGTCACTTGCTGTGCGAGTTCTTTAAGGTTGTTGGTCACCTGCTCAGCTGGAAGAAAAAAGATGAAAATGAAAATAGTTCTGGGTACTGAAATGCAGCTTCCTCAGGGACCAAGGGTACAGATGCCAAGGCTACGGTGTCCACTCTCTCCACTTGGTGCCCCTCCCCAGGAAGGGCCACCTACCAAGATGGATCTCCCTGTAGGAGGGGCCCAGGAGGCAGATGGTGTTGGGGGGCGGTCTGGTGCTCAGGCGCTCGTTCTGGGCTTCCTGGAGCTCCCGGAGCAGCCTGGTGGTCTCATCCAGCTTCCTCTGGAACACCTCGGCTTCTGGGGGGGACAAGGACACATGGAAGGGAGCATGGCTGTTGCTCCGTCTGTAGCGGCACACGGCAGCCCGGGCTCGAGGGCTTCGGGAAGATCGGTCACCGCCCCGCCCCCCCCACCCCGAGACCGCCACCGCAGACGTGCCTGCTGTCCCTGCGGCCTGGTCAGTGGTCAACGGCTCTGTGAATCTGTCCAGCGGGGACAGCAGGCCCCAACTGCCATGTCAGGTGGTACCCCTCCCTCTCAAGCCCTCTAGAGACACTCACCTTCAGAGTCAAAAACTTCAGCCGGAGCGCCAAAGCTGGCTACCGCTTCCAGCGCCGCGAGCCTGTCCTGGCTGCCGGTGTCCAGCCGCCCCGTCGGCTCCACCTCTGTGACCTGCTTTGAAGAAAGGAGGACGGGTGGCTGGAGCCCGCCGAGCCCAAAGGTCTGGCTGCGAGCTCAGTAAGACGGCTTGTTCGCAGGCCCCGTTACTCCACCCGTTCACTTTGCAGTTACAACTTAAGCCTATAAGAATGTCTTTCCGGAACACTCGAGAAATGCCCTCCCCAAAGCCCGGCAAAACCGTCCACGAATCCACTGTCCTCGTAAGGTGATGGTGCGTCTTACACGACCTGCACCATTTGCTTCCACATGCCAGCCACTCTGCACGTACAGTGACAGCGACCTGGGACAGCCGTCACTGCGGCCAGGCCTCCTGTCTGCCAGGCCCATGCTCACGTCGGCCCCCCCGGCCCCTGGCACTCCCATAGGAGCCCCTGTACGGAAGGCCATCCCCGGGTTTCCTCTGTGCCCCAGAGACGGCTGTCAGTGCTGCGTGGGAGAAACAAAACCCAAGGAAGGTGGAGTTTCAATTTTGGATCATAAGATGGTTTCCATAACTTCAGCACTGCTTCTTAGGAACAGACCAACCCACACAATCAGGAACCAAAGCCAGTGGCGCACGCCAGGCGCTGGTGCTGTGCTCCATCTCTCTGCCGGCACGCGGGCCGCGGCGTGCAGCGCCCCCACACTTTCCCTCTGTCCTCGGCTCCCTTTCCCTCCGAACCTTTCTCCTGTGCTTGCCCCTCACTGAGCACGAGACCTTCTGGGAAGGACGTGGTTTTGTAACCACTGCCTGCACCAGCTCACATGTCTTCAAGTGTTCTGTGCCCTCAGCTAAAGGGCTTCCTTAGGTCCCACATCCTCCGTGTCCCCATTTTCCCACTCACTCAACTCCCTGATGTGTCTCCCTTCTGTCCCCACCAGGTTGCTGACAGCCCTCAGGTTACAAGTGACACGCATCAGCCTTCTGTTCCTACCTTAACTGTGGGTCTTTCCCGAGGCTCGGCCCTCTGCCTGCATCCCAGCCTCGTGTTCCCCTGGACAGCCCCCTTCCACACCAGAAACAAGGGGCGTGCCCCCTCTGCACTGCGGACACGAGCCAGCACCACCACTCCGCTCCGAGTCATTCTCTCTGCCGCACAGCCTCGGTCTCTGCCTTCCTGTCCCTTATGCTGGATTTCTTTTTTGCTTAGACAAGCCCCACAGCTCCTCACCGGTCCCCTCCCTCCAGCCCTCTCTCTGACACTCACCATGGCACCCTGTGCGCTGGGGGGAAACCGTGACTTCTTAGGGCTGTACACAAGCCTGGCACTTGGGCCTCCCCCCAGGTCCTGCGGTTACCCACCTCTGAGCTGTACCCTCGAGAGAAGGCTCATCTGTCCGTCTACACCCAGGTCACTGGCACCGCCTGGGAGGAGACCCTCAGCCTCCCATTGCTGGCTCCCCAACCCCCGCCCCAGCCCGCGGGCCCCACTCTCGGCAGGGAGACAGCCCTCGTCCCACTGGGTCCTCGGTGTTCTCCTTTCCACGCAGAGCTTTACCGTTCACTCTTAGCTTGCTCTGCATTTAAATGTCTGCAGAAAGACCACAATCACCTCTGCTTCCTTCGCTGTGTCAGGTGTCCTTGTCTGGCTGTCATCTTCAGGTGACGCCTGCGAGGGTAAGAAAAACAACTTTGCATCAGAAGGTGCAGAAAAAGGCAAATATCAAGGAAACAGAAAAATAGCCAGAGTCTCATGGCAAGAGAAAAGGAGTAAGAACATGGATTATGGGAACAGAAACTTTAAACCAAAAATGAATTAGATACGATTACTGGCATCTTGAGAGCACGAGACCAGAGCACCCACTACTAACGACTTCACGATGGACAGCCCTCCGCCTGACTCAGAAGCCGCACTCCGCAGCCTGAGCGACCGAAGACATGCAGTCTGCTCTCCACGCAGGCAACTCCAACGGGGAGAGCGCAGGGGCTCCGTCCCATCCCCGAGGACGGGGACTCGCACCCAGACGGGTAGGGCTGCCGTCCCAGACCCGGCCCGCAGGGACCAGGCAGACATGGGAACAGACGCCTGCGGTGTGCTCATGAGCCAGTAACAATATTCTCTCGTTTGGAAAGGGGGCGTTGTGATTCACTTAACCAATTCCCAACTTTTATATCCTCAGAGATAACTTATTTCCTAGAGTAAACTCTTAGAATCACTATTAGATGGGAGAGGGGAGAAACTAAATTTGAAACACGTCGTCACGTTAGCCAAATGAATGCTATTTGACTTGAGCTCAAGCCCATTCGCCCGCTCGGAGGAACTGACGGGGCGGGCGCAGCGAAAACGGACCTCCTCGACCTGGCGTGGAATGCGGCTCCTGCGCGCGCGAGCCCACAGCAGTGCTGGTGGGACCCACAGGGCTGCCGCTGCTCCGCTGGCAGGTGCAGCGAGGGCAAGGACGAGGCGACTCTAGCCACGGCCACCAGGAAGTTACAACCCCTGTAAGATACAGGGTCCTCTGTGGTGACAGGGACAGGCTGGAGAACAGCCCCCCTCCGGCGGAAGGAACATCTTGCCATCCTGATCTTGGAGCCCAGCCTCTAACGCCCCCCAGACTGGAAGCTCTGTCCTGTTGAACTGGGGCTGGCTCCCGAGTGCCAGTAAAGGAGAGTGATGAGGAAGCAAACCCGCTTCCGTGTCCTCAGGCCCAGGGGATGGCGACAGCCCCTGGCCCCCCTGGGCCCTCAGGTGCTGGAGCCCACACCACCCGTTTCCGCCCACGGCCCCTGCCCGGGCCAGGCCACCTCCTCCGGGACCGGAGCTTAGCAGCCACACTGGTCAGTCCCGAGGTTTCACAACACTGTGTGACTAACGCTTGAGCACTGACGATAAATAACCCTGCTTCTTCAGAAGCATTCTTACCGTCTCCAACTCCTGCAGGGCTCTGGAATGGCCTCCTTTAGTTAAAACATCCAGTAAACTGTCTGCCATGACGTACGGGTAATCTTGGCATGTGGCCAGAAACTCGTGGATGCTGAAAGAGAGAGTTGGGAAGGTCACCGCTGTTTGCACAGATGCCCCCAGTTTCCAGAGTGTGACGTCCAGTGGTCCACCAGGCCCGCCTCTGCAGCCACACGCTCATCCACCAGGCTCAGATTCCCCGGGAGAGAACTACCCGGTGCCAACAGGGCAGTGAGGATGCCCATGCTTCCTCCCTCAGGGCATCTGCCCCACTCAGAGCCTTCTACCAGCACTCAGCCTCTCCCCAGAGTCACACCAAGTCACACCGCCAGCCTGGACCACACCCTCCAGGCACTCGAGTGTGGATCCGTGCTGTAGGAGAACATGCGGCACTCACTCAGAACACCGCGGGGTGGGTGACTCACCTGAAATCGCTGGAAACGTCTGAGTCATCGTCCCCATAGGTTGAGTAGATTAAATCGGAGTCGTCCTTGCTGATATTGGCAAATGTGGAATCGTAGTGAGGTGCGTAGGAACTGTAGGGCCCGTAGTTCAAGTATAACACTGTCGGCCAAGGGTGAACACTTTACTGCCCTGTGTCACCTTGTGCGCCAGCCCACTTTTGCTGCGGGACGGGGTGCTCCCTCCCAGCTCCACTGCTGCGCCCACTGGCGTGCAATCAAGGGCAGACATCCCCCAACAGACGTTCATGGAGTTGCTGCCCAGGGGCTTTTCCCCACAAAGGGAGAGGGAGTAGAGCAAGACTCATTTTGAACATTGATAGGCAATTTTTCACTTTTTTCTTAATTTAGTAAAATAGCTAAATAATGTGGCAGAAACACCAGTGAGAGCAACGAAGCAAACAATGAATGGTAATGGCCACGAGGGGGCGCCTCACCTGGGGTCACCCTGTTCCTTTTATCCTCCTTGAACCCCTGCAGGGTGTTCACTCCAGACTGCAGCCGGCCCGTGGTCATGCCCAGCCGCACGGGGCAGTAGCCAGGTTCTGGAAACAAGGCCTCGAGGTGAGACGGGCACCGTGGGGAGGCTCGCCAAGTGGCGCCCTGCACAGTGCTGGCGCACACGCAGCCCCACGCCACCTGCCTGCCTGACGAGCTGGGGGAGCCCTTGCCGTCCACCCCCACTTTTACAGTAAGGAAACCGGAGCTTGGACAGGCAGGCGGGTGGCCAGGACCCAAACCTGGTCATTCTCATCACACTCTCCTGCCCCCGGGGTTCTTGCAAACACCCTGCACCGCACTGGGAACAACGGATGAGAAGTGGGGCCTTCGCCTGTGACGACAGAAGTAAACCAGCAGGGACGGCTGGTGGGGCTGAGTGAGGGGGAACAGCCTGACCGAGGACCAGAGCTCACGAGGCATCGGGAAGGAACATGCGCAGTGAGGAGCGGCCTCTGAAGATATGGCCTCTGGACTCTGGCCGAGCAGCTCAGCTGCTGGGGCGTCGTCCCAATATGCCAAGGTGGTGGGTCTTAGCCCCGGTCAGGGCATATGTAAGACTCAACCAGTGAGTGCATCAGTGAGTAAACAACAAATTGGTGTCTCTCTCTCGTAAAAGGTCAGTAACAAGGTGACCCCCACACAACAGGAACAAGCCCCTGGGACGACACTGGGGCTCTGAAGCGAGCAGGCAGAGACATGGTCTCTGGTCACGCCCACAGACACGGGGTACGCCCTCCTTGACTGGAGTCCTGGCTTTCGCACGGTGAGCGCCCAGCCCCAGCGGCAGAAACATCTGCGTAGTCCCCCCTCCTCTCTCAGGGAGCTGCCCTGCGCTGGTGTCCTGATGAGCACCGGCCCCTCCACCTTAAACCAGGAGCGGGCCCCGGGGGAGGGCAAGCCGGCTCCGCCAGTTTGCTGGTGTCTAGAGGGCCAGGGCCCAGAGCCCGGTCACAAAGACGGAAGGGGCGGTCTCGCAGTGTCACCTCGATCCAGTCAGCTGCCTCTCCTGGGACCCATGTTTCACCAGCGCCACACCAGAAAGAGCCATGTTCTCGATCTAGTAGCAGTTTCTCTGGCCCGAGACCACACACATCCCTGCGGCAGACGTTCCCACGCAAGCACAGAGCTCTGTGGTGAGAGTGCAGCTACAGTGCCTCCCCCCGAGGGAGACGCCCCTTCGGGGGCGCCTCGAGGGCAGAGGCCAGCGAACACGAGCTGGCCACCCTCTTGTCTCCAACGCACTGGGCTCTTCCCTGCCCCCAGGTTTTCTCACCTGGGGTCCCCCCTCCCCTGCCCACCACTTTGGGGTCACGCTAACCATCACCTGGCTGAGGAAGCTTCTTCGGACCCGGGACACCAGGAAGGCACAGCTGCTCCGCCCCTTTGTGGCCTGACTCAGGAGGAGCCGGTTGGTGCCATCCTCTCCCTGCCCCACAGAGTGGAGGGGAAGGGATGGGCATCCCCATTTGTCCCTCCTGTACCCCAGCCCCACCCCTGGGCCCCAAGATGGCCCCTGGCCCACAGTGAACCTTTCCAGAAGCACAGGGATTCTGTTGTCACTCACTCTAGTATCCTCATCTCTCTCTCACAACGGCAGCACGAAAACGGAGATTCGTGAAATAACTCAACACTCGCACATTTGCTTACTACGGCACAGGACTGTTTCCCCTCAAACGACCGACAGTCCCTGTTTTACACCAGGTTTCAGAACACTTCCTGCACCGTTCCCAGCCAGATGTCGCCTGAGAACGACGATACGACTGAAGCCCCAAAGTGGTGACTCTCGACCTCCATGAGCTTCCTCCCGACCCCGGAGAAAGACGGTGCTGTCAGGTCTGTGCCCTCCTGTCCCCACGGAGGCAGCCACACAGCACACACACTCATGGGGCTGCCGAGGGCCCATGTGGCTGGCGTCACAACTGGGGGCTCTGAGATGCCCATGGGAGTGACAGAGGGCAGAAACCACAGGCCCTCAGAGCCAGGGCTGGAAACCGCCGCCTCGCCATCAGGCGCTGTTAACAGTGGGTCTGATGCCCGGGCCCGGAACTCTGCATTCACAGAAAACCTGCCCCACAGAGCGTGTCTCTGGGGCGAGGGAAAGTCGGGCAGCTATTATCCGAGACACGCGCTGCCGGGCCGAGTTCTTCGTAGACCACGCGACAGACAGAGTCACCGCCACCCAGCCCTGCCGCGTCCCCCCCGCCCCGCCCCTGCAAGATGGCAGGTCCACCTGCGCCACCTTCCGAGAACCCACCTCCTGCCACGGGGTCCGCCGGGTGCAGGAGGCCCAGGGTCGTCGTCCCGTCTGGTTTTCTTCTTCCAAACTCGCACTGCAACGACCCAGAGAATTCACATGGTATCGATGGTTCTGCATGTATCGTGTGTATGTGTGTGCACGCGTGGCTAGCCCTAGAAGGCCTCACTACAGCCACACCCACACTATGGGGGCTGTCACACTGCACTCGGGGCACGGCTTCCACACCCGCCTGCAGACACCGGTGCCAGTCGGCGGAAAGACGCCTACTCGGAAACCCTCAGAATCTGAAAGAGCGCTGTGGGTCCTTAAGGCCTCCTCGATCTGCCTGCACAGCTTAGAGAGGACACTGAAGACCAGGAGGGGGCGGCCTGCCTAAAGTCACATATGAACCCTGGTTTTAAAACCAGCGTGTTAAACCTCATAATTTCAAAAGACCAGAGTATAAATGTTTTCTTATAAGCTTAAACTAAAGCACGCGGTTCACTTTCCAGTTTTAGAGCACATCAACTTCACTAAAACGCCCAGCACCAGAGGGCGAGACGGACCACGGAGCGCACGCATGCACGCTGACTTCTCTGCCCCAAGTGCTGTGCGGGGGCTCCGAGGCGGGCGGGCCGGGGTACACGGGTGTGGAAGCAGGAGCGCCCGCACCGCCCGACTCGGGGCCAGGAAGGAAGGGGAGGCCGTCACCTGAGAGTGCGCCGGCCGCCGGGTCAGCTTCCCCCCGGACTCCCTCACGATGCGGTCGATCTGCTCCTGCTCCCTCTCCAGACTCTGGCTCCTGGCTTTGTCGTCCAGCACGTCTCTGTCCTTCCTGAAAGCACGCCCCGACGTGGGCACGAGAGAGACCAGGTGCAGACGTCAAAAAGAGCCCCCACCGCGAATGCTGCCGGAGCGGGACGCACCGGCCCAATCCGACCCCCTGGGAAGGGCGGCGCCCCAGGGAAAGGCGACCTGGGTTTGTCAGCTCACCCCTGCCTTTGGGCCCAGAGCCATTTACCCTGAACCTGGGTCTCCGCACACCCACAAAAGTGAATTCTGCCATGAACGTATTTTGAAGGCAGAGAGAATTTTAAGTTTGACTTTTCAAATTAAAAATAAACACATTTACAACGTATAAACCTTAGAGACAAAAACTTGTCACAAGGTTCTGTTCTTTGCACTGTGACCGCAGGGTGTCAGTGCGAGGGGCTGGTCCTGCCGGCTGCTGCCCAGAGGGGCTGTGGAAAGTCACTGCTCCCCGCTGCCAGCTTCTAGAAGGAGACACGCCCCGTCTCCACGAGGCGTCCCTACTGGCTCTGATTCTTTATGGAATGCAGTAATAAGCCATTTGTTTCCCCTAAACAAATGACTGCACCGAGTCCCTAAAGACAGCTGACGGGTTCCACACTGGTTTCCTAAGAGTGCACACCGGGGACCGTCTCCGCACTGCATCGGAGATGCCCCACAGCGCCATGTGAGAGGAGGGCGCCATGCCACGGACTGGGACCGCCACGCCCAAACCCACCCACCAGGGGCCGAGGAGCGCCGGCCCCCAGGGCAGGCGCTGGGCCACTACCCGCCTCCTGCGCTGGAGAAAGACAGCCCGGCCGCAACGCGGCAGACGCTTTACTTTTTGTTCTCCTTGCCGGGGCTCCTGAAGGCCAGGGCTTCCGCCTCGCCCGCGTCCTCCCTTTCCGCGGGCCAGCAGCCGCTGTCCTCCCCGCTCTGCGAGGTGTCCGCTCTGTCCTTCTGCTTTCGACTCTTCTGCAAGTCTGCCATGAATTCTATGCTCTGCTTCAGGCTCTGAATTCTCTCCTGAAAACGTTCAAGAACATTCTTATCATACGGTTGTCATTCATTCTTAAAGTCATGCACTGTGTTTCTCCTGAGAGCTCGGGCTTCCCTTGTGATCACCTCGGGAAGAAAACCAATGGAATGTCATCACACCAAGAGTGCTGTATTTAGGGGCTGGGTCAGAGTTCACATCGACAGGCGACTTAATTTCCAGCTCAGGAGAATGCTTCACAAGTTTACTGTGGCATCGGGATGCTCATGGAAGAGGGTGTGTGTACAAAGACCAAGCATTCTTTGTGGTGCTAAGTTTAACAAGTCAAATTTGGTTTAATAGCACGTTGACATTTTCTACTTAACAGAACGGCCTATTGTTTGAATTTTAGGAACTAACAGGGTTTTAAACCCCACAGCACATGAAGTCTCCTTATATTCCGGCACCCTCGGCCGGCCGGCGGTCACCGGTGCCGCTGGGACAACGCCACACTTCTGAGACTTGAAGGAGGCGAGCACGGCTTCGTTCTCAGAGTGCACAGCAGCTCCTCTCACCGAAGGAGTCTTGTTTCTGTTTCATGAAACTCGTGCTTAATGCCCCACCACACTGGCGTGCCGCGGGGTTGTGCCGTGTCCGAGGCCTCAGGGTCTGGAGGCAGGTCTGCTTGTGGTCGCATAGCAACAGCGGCCGAAGCCTTTTGCAGATCAACAGAAACTAAGGACCAGAGGGCATTCAGATAAGAGCGGTGTAGCCCAGAAACGCCAAGTGACTCATCCGAGGTCACTTCGGATGCAGGGCCTGCAAGCAGGACTCCCTCCCGGGACTGCCAGTGGTGCGGGTTGTGAGAGCCTCGAGAACACGAGCTCGTTATTTTTACCGAGCTTTTATTTTAAAGTCGTCTTAGAAGTACTAAAGTAATACATTTGATTCTAGACAGAGATGTGGGTGAGGAGAAAGTAAAAGCCTCATTAACTTACTAGTGAGGAACAGGGTCAGCAGCTTCATCACCCCAGTGTTTTTCTAAGCATTGTGCGTATTAGCCAACTGGAATTTTACCAAATATCTGGGTACCAGAACTTTTTTCACTTAATAAATCACAAGCCTTTCCCCTCCATATCACTGAATATTCTTTACAGTGTTTTTAATAACCGTGTAGTAATTCATCCTATTTTATGTACCACGATTTAGTTAATAACCTCCTATCAGATGTTTAGATTATTTCCAAGTTTCCACCATTACAAACACAAGTCTCATGAAGATTATTGTAAATAATTGAAGAATCTAAAAATCTCTCTTTAGGATAAATTCTTAAAAATGGAAACACAAGGTCAAAGGTAATAAGTATTTTTCAGGCTTTTGATATTTCCTACCAAACTGCCTTTCAGAAAAGCAGTATCAATTTCTATGTTACTGTTTGAAAATTTCTCTGAGTCTTTGTCAAATAGTGTAATTTTTTTTAAAACTGCCAATTTGACTATTAAAAACATGTCTTATTTGAATGCATACTTAGAAAATATCAGGGAGCGTGACTATTTCTGTAACTGTCACCGACCACGTGTGTTCCCTTGGGACCGTCCTGAGGCCATGTCTCACCACCCCCCCCCCCCCAGCACCGGAATCGGGCAGCGTCCTGTGCGCTCTCGGGGGGCTGGGGCACTGACGTCTCTGCAAGCTTTTCATTCCCACTCCAGAATTCATAAAGCAGAACCCCAGTAAGAACATGTGGGGATTCTTTGTTTTTTGGTAACAT
>PVIA01007692.1:0-80294 GCA_004024845.1 Tonatia bakeri
ATTATTAACACAAAGCTTGATTTAAAATAACTATTTGGTTTAACTTAAGGTACAAAATACCTGGAACATTTATTGTCTTTTGCTTCATTCCTTCTTAGTCTCAGCAAGGGTGTTAAAAACAAACAAACAAACAAAAACAAAACAGAAAACATCAATGCCAGTAGACGTTTTTGCAGACAGTAGACTATTCAAATCCAAGAAAAACAAGATTGCTGAATTCAATATAACAAAGTGAATTATACTATTTGACCACTACAAAATACTTTAACAGTCATTATCCCATTCATTTTTTGCAAGCACTACAGTAGGCAGGTTTTATTATTTGTTTTCACAGTTGGGGAAACAGACTCACAGAAGCTAATTGGCTTGCCAAGTCACACATCCAGAGAATATTGCTGCTGGTTTCTGTGATAAACTTTGATAATTTAGGTTTGGCTTAACTACATGCTGTAATTGTGAGTTAGAATGCGTCAGTGTTGGTTTCACTCTGCTCCCTCTAACCAGTTCTTTAGAGCAACTACTGCCCTCTGGTCCGCGTTGTTTTATCTCACTATAGTCTATAGATTGCAGAACTATGTTTACTATAGTCTTATACACAGTATACTGTATGCAGTACGATCGTGTAGTACCATATATACACACTATAGACTATAGATGTGGATTGTGTGAGGTATATGTATTTGTGGAGAACATAGCTTATGAGGAAATCTCATTTGGTCGTGAAGCCAATAAGGTCTGGAGCTATGGGAAAACCAAGGGAGGAACAAATTAATTCTCCCACCCTGCTTCACTGGAAGCCCTAACCGCCACTGTGAGTGGACCCCTGCCCAGCAGTATTTCTAGGCTCTTAGGCCCAGAACTCAAAGTGATCATGCATTTGCAAACCTGAATCTGATATAAGAGTTTTATTTATTAACAAAAGCACTAGCACATGCATTGAAGTTTTATATGAAAAATTACTCATGCCACTGACTATCTTTAAGACACATCGACTAATGCCAATGACTGTACCACACACACACCTATTTACCTCACTTAGAAGGGATGCTCTGGGTGGTTATTTTTCATAATAAAATTACTATTCTCTACAAGGCACAAACCCAACCTAATCAAAAATGAATCATGTGGCTCCCAACACATTTGAGGTAAATTAGGAATCACCATCTGGCAGAGAGCTTCTCTTCTTAAAATTGCTCTCTCCTTTTTTAATTAAAATGTGTTTTAATTAAAAATAGGCATGTCAAGAAGCACTGTATATCAATTACATGACTGACAATATGCTTTCATTTTTTTCTAAAACATATGAACCACAAACGGGATGTCATGGTTTCCCCCAGGAGAAACAGTTACAGAGCACAGAGAGGGAGGGACTGCTCCTGGAAGCCAGTTCGGCTTTGTCAAAATTCCACTAAATCTTTTCACGAATGTTTTATTGATTTACGAGAAACACTGAAAGTGTATTTACTGCTCATTTTTTGATGCAACTAATGGAGTTTTTCAATCATTCCACACTATTAATGTTCGGGGCCAGTCTCCTCTTAGTGATGCTGGAATGTTTCCAGATCCATTATTCACATCACCGTGGTTTTCTTTCTTTAAGTTTTTCCCCCAGTACTTGGTTTTGTCTTTTAACCTGCTTTTATTATTTTTCTTTACTTTATGTAACTGGAATTTAGTATTTTTCTTAAGGAAACTTTTATAATTTTAGAATCGTTTGATATTTACAGAAAAACTGTGAAGATAGCAACAGAGTTCCCATATACCCCGTGCCCAATCTCCTTTACTGTTAACATCTTACATTAGTAGGGTTCGGTTATCACAATTCATAGACCACTACGGATACATCACTATCAGCTGAAGTCTGTATTTTACTCAGTGTCGTAGTTTTTAGCAGGGTGCCACTTTACATTCAGTTGCCATGTTTCTTCGGGCTTCTCCTGGTTGTGACACTTTCTCGGCTGTTCCTCACTTTTCATGACCTTGATAGTTTTAAAAATGACTTGTCAGATATTTTGTCATATGTCCCTCAAATGTAGGGTTCTTCAGGTTTCTACACTGTAAAGTTACTCTTTTTCCTTTTTTTCATACTTTTCCATTTTATTATAGAATTGCATTAGAGACCATTTTTTAAAATTTTTTAATTAAAAAATTTTAATTAAACCATTTTTTAATTTTTTGTGTGCATATATGTATTTTTAAATAGCCCACCTTGTTTTAAAATAACTTTAAACCTTATTAGAGTTATTTT
The DNA here is from genome assembly GCA_004024845.1 of Tonatia bakeri. NCBI lineage: Eukaryota > Metazoa > Chordata > Mammalia > Chiroptera > Phyllostomidae > Tonatia > Tonatia bakeri. Next base: position 2,249 of record PVIA01007692.1, read on the forward strand.
TCCAAATAGCAGCAGATCTTTATTTTAAAAAATTAAGGAATTGGTATAAACATTGAAATTTTACTGATAGAAACAGAAACACCACTTGACAATTTATAAACATGCTTCTTTTTTCTATTCTACATAGAGTCTGCAATATATACACACCTTCATTGCACAGATTTAGCATGCACTGTGTTTATCATAACAAAAGTAGCATTCTATCTACAGCATTGCCCAAGCAATATGAGGTAGATTGAATTTTTATTAGAAATATTCTCTCCCTTGGGGAAGAATTTATACTTCCATGGAGTAGAGTATATAGTTCCTGCCCCACTGACTTTGGACTTGGCCCTGTGATCTCCTTTGGCCAATGGACTAAGAGCAGATGAGATGCAAAAGAAAGTTTAAAATATGCTTGTATGGTTTCAAGTGTACTCTTACTCCTGTGAATTGCCACAAGACAAACATGCCTTAGGGAGCTGCTGGTCCAAGAAGAACATGATAACACATGGAGCAGACACAGACTCAATTCTAAGGCTGAAGCCCAGTCCTGCTGACCAACAGCTTGAAAAGGGTCTTCCTGCCTGTCCCACCCTCCTGTGATCAGAAAAAATAGATACTAATTGTTGGAAGCACTATTTTTGGAGTGTTTTTTTTTAAACATGGTATTATTGCAGAAATAGCTAATTAAAACAAAAGCAACATTTGATACTTGATATCTTAGAATATGACTCTTCAACACACAAAATATACTGGGGTAGTAATGTGGTTAAGTATACTGGAATTAGATCTGGGTCCAAATCCTTGTTAAGCCACTTACTAGTTATGTCATGGGTGAGTTGTCTGACTTCACTAAGCTTAGCTTCCTCATTTCCAGAATGGAGATAATAATAATGCCTATTTCGTAGAGTGTTATAAGGATCAAGTGAGATCACTCTTGTAAAGGGCCTAGCACAGGGCTTGGCAAAGAATAACTGCTCTCTAAATGATGGTTGTTTATATTAGTTGTTAAGTGAAAGTTGTAAACTAATTAACACTGTATTCCAAACTTTTTACACTACATAAAATATTTTTAATTGTGGAGGAGGGGCAACTTAGTGAGAAGTATCAAGTTTTGAGCTGTTTTTGTATTGCTTGAACATATACATAAAGTAATCAGGAAAACTAGGGTTGTTCAGCTTTTAGGAAAATTGCTTTAGTGAAAATATGACTTATTTATAGTTAGAATTTTAATTGTCCGATTACCTCTGAAGTGTTTGAAGATTTAAAATTTTCATTTAAACCAGTTTTTACTTCTCTGATAATTATAACTACCTAGTTAGCTTATATTATAAGGAACTGATATTAAATACAGACAAACTTAATTCTCTTTTCCATCCAAATAATTATGTCTTGAATTGATAGAGATAGAAGAAAATAACCATTTTCACTGTGTACTATCTAGTCATTTGACAACATAAGAAGCATTTTGGAAAAAGAAACAGTGTAGCCAAATTTATGTCCAAATAATTCCTCTAAATTGCTTAGTTATCAAATGGCAAAGTCAGCAACCTATCCAAAAGTGATTGTCCTTTTTTTTTTTTAAATTTGAGTAACAAAAAGCAGTTTTATAATCTTTTAAATCTGGCTGGATGCGATGCCAAAATGAACATCATATAATGAAAACTTAGGTTTTAAAAAAAGGAAAATTGAATCAATAATTTATTATAAGTAATATACTAAAAAAGTAAACATATTTCCTACACTATATATTGAATAGTGTTTATTTTGAAGTAGACTATTTTAAATTGCTGACTTGGTAAAGCATAATTTGCTGTAACAATTCTTTTTGTCCAGGAACAATTCTGAATTCTCAATGTATTACATTTCAGCTAGAAATTGAAACTTAGATTTATCTAAATCAGGGATATTGAAAAATTATACATCTTTGAGATGAAAATTATAAAATAAATAAGTGGTAACTTTTAAAATGTATTCTTCTGAAAAGTTCTAGTTTGTTCCATATGTCTTCAATTCCCAGCTAGAGAGAAGTTGAGAGGCTTTGACCTCATTCTGCTCCAGCCTGCAGAAAGATGATCAAAGTCAAGTTCAAGAGGGCCAGCAGTTGAAGCAAAGCTGGGCCAGTCAACCTAACTCCCATGATCAAGAAATAATAAAAAGACCACCATTATTATTATGGCTGATATCAGTCATGTACTCACAAAATAGTATTTAAAATGGTACATTCCCTTACATTTTTTAAATTGACACCTTAAATTTTTCATTATAAGTTTAAATACTTCTGAAGAATGTGATTCTTGGCCTATTATGGTATATATACTAATCTTTTAAAATCAAGTTGATTTGAGTAGTATGGACATTTTGATTATTTTAATTTTTCCAATCCATGAACATAGTACATGCTTCCATTTGTTTGTGTCTTCCTTAATTTCTTTCTTCAGTGTTGTGTAGTTTTCTGAGTAAGGGTTTTTTACCTCCTTGATTAGGTTTATTAATAAGTATTTTATTTTTCTTATTACTATATCAACTGGAGTTTTTTTTTTCCTGATTTCTGTTCCTGATATTTCATTGTTGGTGTACAATAATGCCTTTGATTTCTGAATATTTACTTTATATCCCTCTGTTTTGCCAAATTCACTTATTAGGTTGAGTGGTTTTTTTGGTGGAGTCTATAGGATTTTCTATGTACACTATCATGTCATCTGCAAACAATGACAGTTTTGCTTCCTCCTTTCCAATTTGGATGCCTTTTATTTCTTTTTCTTGTCTGATTGCTGTGGCTAAGACTTCCAATACTACATTGAATAGAAGTGGTAAAAGTGGACATCTTTGTCTTGTTCCTGATCTTAGTGGGAAAGCTTTTAGATTTTGCCCATTGAGTATGATGGAGGCTGTAGGTCTCTCATATATGGCCTTTATCATGTTGAGGAATGCTCCCTCTATTCCCACTTTGCTGAGTGTTTTTATGATAAATGGGTGCTGTGGTAAGTGAAATAAGCCAGGCGGTGAAAGATAAATACCATAAGATCTCACCTATAAAACAAACAAGCAAGCAAATTATAACCAGAGATATTGAAATTAAGAACAAACTGACAGTAACCAGAGGGGAGGTGAGAAGGGATAATGGTGGGAAAAGGGGGAACGGTTTTCAGGAACATTTATAAAGGACACATGGACAAAACCAAGGGGGGGTAGGATTAAGGATGGGAAGTGGAAATGGCTGGGGAGGGGAGAGTTGTGGGGGGCAGATGGAGACAGCTGTACTTCAACAACAATTCAAAAATTTTGAAAAGTAAAATCAAGTTGAAACATCACTTTTAAATGGAATTAATGCAATTATGTGTTATCAATAATCATCAGTTTTAATATATATTTAAATGGAACTTCTGGTTTGGATGTTAAAAGTCACAGGAGACCATTGTCACAACCCTGAAAAGCAAAACATTTTAAGTAAATACATAATGAAATGAGCTACAAAGAAAGCCAGATGGGTTATAAATATGCCTAAATAAAGCAAACTCCAGAAAGATGCACACCTTCATGAGAAAGAAGAGGCTATGGCTTCTCCCATAGAGAAGAGTAAGAAGAGGCCAGCTACATACTGAACAAATATTGGACAGCTGTATGTGGGATGACAGGATGGATTAAGACCCTAGGATCCCCACTCACTCTGTAAAGATGCACCTACCTACCAACTTTGACCCACAGGTCTTTACTGAGTATGGGGGGCAATATGTCTAAAGCTAGGTGTCAGAGAAGGAAAGCCGAGAAAGATCTCCTCTCCAAAGTGCAAACCTCTTTCAAAAGGTGGAGAGTGAAGGGGGATGCAGATGGAGAGCTGAGAGAAATAAATCAGAAGGGCTCCAAACTTTCAACTACCCAGGATTAACAGCTGGTCAGAAGAGCTGAGAGAAACTCAAGAAACTTGTTCAAGGGCTTTCCAGGTCTTCAAAGAACATAGAGCAGCAGCACTCCAAAAGCTGGGGGATGGGCAGTCAGGCAGAAAGGCATCTCCCCAGGTGCAGAAAGCAGCATCAGGGCTAGATACTAAAGAAAACTCCCCAGTGACGCAAAACCATGCCTCCTGGGTTGTAACTATGATCACTCATGGTTCCCAAGTTTGAACGTTGAGCTCTAAAGCACAGGAAGGTTTCTGGAATCTGCAATGCTCTGATACCAGGTCCTGTCAGAAGGAGAGGTGGGATAATGATTTCTAAATATGTGAGGCCAGTGGTGGTGAGCACAATCAAACTACAGGTGTAAAAAAGACCCAAGTCTGTTCAATAGAGTTCAGATTGACTGAGTTCCCACTGTAGCAGCCTGATAGAAGAGGGGAATCCCCCTTTTGAGAGATTAAATATTTTCTTCAGTTGATATTAGCATCTTACTCAAAATGTCTCTCCTAACAAAAATTATAATGTACACAACAGAGCAAGAAAAAGTGACTCATGGTCAAGAGAAGAAACAATCAGCAAAAGCATATTCAGGGAGAGCCCAGCGGCTGGAATTTTTAGAGACGGAGGTGACAGTAACTGATAAAATGCTAAAGGGTCCAGAGTAAAAGGCAGACGTAGCAAACAGGTGAGGATTTTGACATTTTATTTCACCTATAGAATTCCACCTGAATTTAATGTAAATTTTATGCTTGAAAATCCTTTTACTACTACTCAATCTTATTTCTTTTATAAAATATGAATGCATTTTTAGAATTTATTTCCTGTGTCAAGGCTTTAAGTATTTAAAGTTTATTCTAGTTTTAATTACCATTATAATTATTAGCAATGCATACTTTATTTAAACAACGTAAATAAAGTACAAATTTTTATTGATAATTATTAAAGGTAAAATTATTTTTATTGGAAGTCATCATATAATGAGGTGAATCTATCTATTTTCTATTAGTTCACATGTCTTTGAATGAGTATTAGCTAAGTAGAATGAGAGTGTTTGCATCAATTTTATTCCTGCTTATGTGTATATTTGTAAGCCTGAGAAATTTTACTTATTTAAGTAGATGAGAATGGATAAGAATTCAGTTCTAGCTATGGTGCACAAGTCTCTAAACTCCTTCTGCATTATATTCTTAAAATCAGTCTGTCATCAAATAATTGTCAGTTGACAATTGCAGTAAGTCATTCTTCAATTTCATTGAAATCAAAGAATTGGGAACTACCTGACTTGGAAAATGATTTATTACCTAGTCATGAGAATCAATCCCCTTTTCCAAATCAGTGTCAATATTTTATGTCCTGGAGGTTTTTACACCCTGGACAATGCAACATATTAAATTTGGGGTGGATGAAAAATCTGCTTCCTTTTCATTTTAAGTGGAAGAAGGGCAGTTACGAAAGAAAAAGTGGGAAAGGAAAAATAATCTAAAGTATGTCCTTAGACAGATCATTTATAGAGAAAAATTTAACAGGAAGTTGAAATTCTGAGGCTTTTTTTTTCTGTTAAAATCTATCCATGCCCTTATACTCCTTGGAATTCTTTGTGGACCCCAGTTTGATTACCATGGGCTTAAAATATCCATTAAATAAGTTCACATATGACTGTATGCCTTTCTTTCAGACTGTTGCCTCAGGGGACTTTGTTCTTATCTCAAATAAGTGTAACTCCTTCCTGCACTGCAGCTTCATGTTTGAAGATGTTTAGCAGAAACCCAGAAAACCGCTCTGTATGGAGAAAAACTTCACATTCTGCTGCCCTTCATGATGAAGCCTCTTGAAAAAGTGGCTCTGAAGGAGGAGGTGACGCGTGTGACTTTGGGTAAGATTTCTTTCAAGCCTGTTGGCAGAGACTAACACCAGTGCTTGCTGATGTGGAAAACAAGAAGTTTCTTTCTTTACCAAATTTTATCAAAAAGTAATGTGTAGTCTAGCATTACAGTGTTGCCATCTGAGTAAAGAACATCAAGACTTTTTTTTCTGATCCCATTTTGCTTAGCAAAGAGAGATTTCATATTTTTTTATATGTCAGAAGGCTCTGTATGGTAGTTTCTAAAAGGGGCTCATAATATAATAGCTCTTGACTGTACTAGGAATGTATAGAGAGATGAAAACATCCAGTGGCTTCCTTTGATGGTGTCATCTGGCTGCCCGTGAATGGCCATGGGACCTGCCAATACCTCCATAACATTCTACAAAATGTTAGAAGTGTCCTCAATACTGGGGATAATTGTGTCATCTGACTGAGGCCCTACACTTCAGCTATAACCTATAAAGCAGATTTTCCAGAGTACATAAAGTCAAAGTCCTATGATTAGTGCAGCTTCCTTTGCTTGGAATTGCAATATGCGCTATGTAGATTCTTCAAGCACAGCCTTCCATATTTGATGAAATTAAAATGTAGGTAATATGCCAGAAAGCTAAAAATGAGTCTTCTTTACCTTAAAATAGCAATGGCATTCAATAGATTATCAGGATGTTCAGATAAAAGACATTCTTTCAGCTTGGCTAGATTCACATTAGTGCCACCCGGTCAAAACTACCACACCTCCTGCCTGGATTACTTGCAATAGCCTTTAAACTGGTCATCCTGCTTCCATTCTTGGCCCCAAGTCTACACTGTATATGGACAAGTTCAATCACTGCACTTCTCAAAACCTTCCAATGGTTTCCCAACTCTAGTAAAAGCCGAAATCATTATAGTGGCTTACCAGGTCCTGTATAATATCACCCACCATTACCTCTGATCTCATTTTGTACGTCTTCCTGCTAACGCTCTCTGTCAGCCACCTGAGTCTCTGCTGCTCTTTGATCATGCCTTGTATGCTTCTGCCTCAGAGCCTGCACCCTGGTTTCCTCTCTCTGTAACAGGATTGACAGAGGTACCTGCGGAGCTCGCCCTCACCTCTCTCAAGTTTTAACTAAAACACACCTTCTCGCTGAAGCTTTTCTTATCCTCTCTATTTAAGATTCCAAACTCTTCACCTGCTTTAATCTTTTAGCACTTTGCGTTTTAATATTACCTATTTAAATTATTTATTTTCTGTTGCCTGACCCACTCTAAAAATTTTAACATTGTGAGGAAGCATTTGGGTCTGTTTACTGCTATATCCTTAACACCTGAAAACAGTTCCTGGCACAGAGAGGTTGCTCAACGAGTATTTGTTGAATGCAGGCTGCTAGAGAGAGAGCAGTGTGGCTTCATCATAAACAGTAATGAAGATGAGGCCAAAGGATGTGTAGAGTTTTATGGGTGCCCTTTGACATTTTCCGGCTTAACCACTTAAGCTAGACCCAATGTAAACAAGAATGGATCTCCGTAACAGCAGGGCATGTTTCATCACTAACAATGAGAAGCATTCTAGCTGTCACAGGATGAAGATAATAATGATTTTACAATGCAGGGCAGTATTTAGAGATATCTCATGCCACCATATACTTTTTGGATTTAAATGAGTCCAATATTTTAAATTAGAGAATACGTTGCAAGATTTCTTGGCAGACAATTTGGGTCACCATTGAAAGAAGGTCTCTGATGGCACGGAAAATAGAAACCTGTTTATTGAAAGCAAAGAGGCCATTAGAATAGCTAAAATTAAAAAATGCTGACCATAACAAGTGTTGACAAGGATATGGAGGAACAGGATGTCTCATATAGTGCTAGAGGAATGCAAAATGGTATAGTCACTCAAAAAATGATCTGGCAGTTTCTTATAAACCTGAACATGTAGCATTTGGTTTGGCATTCCCACACTTAGTTGTTTACCCAAGGGAAATAAAAACTTACATTAACAAAAAAAAAACCTTGTGCATGAATGCTTACAGGAGCATTATACATAGTAGTGAAAAACTGAAAACAACCCAAATGTCCTTTGATGGAAGGATATATAAACAAAGGGAGGTACATTCATACAATGGAATGCTGCTCAGCAATATAAGGGACCAACCTATTGATACAAAGAACAATATAAATGGCTCTCAAAAGCTTTATAGTAAATTTAAAAAGCCAGTCTTATATGGTTACACATGGAATAATTCCATGTATGTAACATTCCAGAGAAGGCATAAGGATGGAGAACTGATCAGTGGTTACCAGGGACTAGGTGTCATAGGAAAGTACAAAGAGGTAGAATGAGGGAATTTGGGGGAAGGCTGGGACTGTTCTATATCCACATTACCTGAATCTATGCATGTGTTATAATTCATAAAAGTATACACACAAAAATACTACATCTAATTTTTAAAACCCTCAGTGATAAAAAATAAAAGGACAGGATTTGCCAGCACTGGTCCTGGGGCAAAGTGCTGGGGTTGTCACATCATACCCAATATCCAATTGTCTCTTTTAGATCAACAATCTGCAGAGACCTTCACGTGTCTCTGCACGTGTCTCTGTCTCATTCATCAACTAAATGAGACAGCCTTATGGCTACAACTTCATATTCTTTCAGATGATCTGGAGGGCTTGTTTAGAATCAGCAGGTGTTATTAAGCAATACTGTCACATGATCATGTAGATCCTTGATGACATAATTACCTGTGGCTTTACAAGTTTAGGGGTATGTGATATTGTTTTCTTTTCTCCACAGAACATGATCCTCAGCAATATATTTGAGTAGGCTATCAAGTGCATGTTTCAAAGCTGGTAGAATATAATTTTAACACTTGCTTTCTTTTCTGTCAATTATCATTTTGGGTTCAACTGGAATGGTATCATTCATTCTGGGAATTCAGAATTAAGCATTTGGGCCACTGGCCCAGCCTATTAGGGCTATAATCACCTCCTAAATTTCAATGTTTACTTGGGAAATCCCATAAACATAAGTACTTTCTGTTTCCAATTTAACATGGAGATATTCTTAAAGATAGAGTTGATGGAAAAGGGATCCTACTGCATTTTGGTGACATCAGACTAATACAAACATTCAACTTAAAAGTTTAATTCAAGCAAACACCATTAAAGCAGGTATTGTAAGGAGGCCCATATGTATGAAAATAGTATTTGATACCTCAGTTTTTCTTTTGGGTTTGCTATGTTCTTTGAGGGTAGGGTTGTGAGCATTTAATAAATGATGAATTTAATTTCAGTCGCATAGGAAGAGCCAGTGTGTGTATGTTCACATGAGTGTGTGGTAACATTGTTCATAGCTGGACATTAACTAACACCAGCATCACAGAAGAACAAAATCTCATCCACCAATTGTCTGTTCTTATAATAGTATTAATGATAATTAATGATAAACAAGCATTTATTCATTGTTTACTATATTCCATGTACTACAGTTCTTACATTAATTTTCTCATTTATTTCCTCCCCTACTTGAAATTCAACACATTTGAATTTTCCAAGGCTTATAATATCTAAGTCCTTAGATCAGCAATCCAACCAACTCAGAACTTATATACTTTTGTAATTTTGGATTTATAAATAACTTTTGTAAATAAATTTCTACTTTAAGTTCCATAGTAAAAAAATACTCCTTTGAGGGTAATCTAATTTTATTTTGGGAAATTACTTCCTTATAACTTCTGAGGTTCATGCTTTATTTCAAAAGTAACATTCTTTCAGTCCACCTTTTCTTTTTCGTTTATTTCTAAATTCAGTGACCACTCTATTTCCATCATACACTGAAACTGACATGGACTGTCAAGCGTGGACCATGGTGTATAAGTAACTCTTGCAGGAGACTGGGGTATATAAATAGTACAGTAAAAACCCATAAACACATCCACTTACCTGTCTTGTAATTGATGAATAATCAGTGATGTATGAAAACTCACTGCCTATATTTCCAAATGTCCTCACTCTGCCCATCCTCACACATATCCTCTTGACTGTCAAAATGACTGACGGTTATTTAAATTCCACAAACTCAGAGGCACCACAATCTAACCATGGATGCTCATTTCCATGGTCTAACCCCCACACACAGAAGTTCCACTACAGAGGCACAGGCTACTCTCAGCTCTACATAAAACCTCGCAGTTCTCGTCTTCCTGGGGCTGGTTATTTCCTTGCTAGAAGAAGTCACCTGTGAACACATTCATTTCTAGAAAAAATTAAAAATTCAGATTTTTTTCTTTAAATTCATAAAAAGTAAAATAGAGGAAATGTTTAATTCTTTACAATCATAAAAATTGTGATTTAAAAGAAAGAATATGGACTTTGGAGACAGATTTGAGTTCAAATCCTCATTTGATCATTTATTAACCCTGTGATCTTGAGCAAGGTATTTAACCTACCTGACCTCTACATTTTTACCGGTATAGAAAATAATGAAATCATATAGAACTGTTTTAAGGATTAAAGAAGAGTGCAAATTAACTACTAGCACTCAAACCATTGTTTCAGATCTGCTATTACAATGGGAAATTCCATCCAAGCCATGCCCAATGGGCCTTGGGGCACATGGATCTGTGCGAATTAATTAATTCAACTATTGAGCACCTACTATGAGCAGGTACTGTGCTAGATGCTAGCATTAAGGCTAACAGAGAGCCTCTGTGTTCAGGGCTCTCAGGGCTCAGTTGAAGAGATGGACAAATAAGGAGCACATAACACCACAGCATTAAGTGATATGGCAAACATAGCCACAGCCAGGTCAGGAGCCAGAACTAGGCACTCTCAGCAGGGGACGCCTCATGGATGAGCTGGACTGGGTAGGGCCCGTGTGAAGACCTAAGCTGCAGTGGTTCAGTGTGTCTAGACTGCACAGTGTGATGAGGATGTGACATGGCATGAGAACGGTGATACTCTGAAGGGCCTCGCATGCAAGACCAGGGAGTTTAAACTTTACCTTGCAGTCATTAATGATTTACACAGAGAAAGGACATGATCTGATCTATATTTTACAACTCTCACCTCTAGAGAGAGAAAAGGCTGGTAACAGGCATGACCAGCAGCAAACCAGGCAGGAAAGTATGTGGAAAATAATGAAGTACTGAAGTAGTGTTGCACCAGGGTGGAAAGATCTTTCGAGGAGGTAAGATTAATGAGATTTGGTCCCTGAGAGGAAGTGAGGGATGGGGTGGGGTGTGAGTGGTTTCTGCCTGGATCAAAGAGTAAATTATAGCACATCCCTCAGGGTGTGGAGGAAAAACAAATTTGGACACTGCAAAGCATGATGAATCTGAGTGACATTTCCATGGCAATGGCATTTCCGGACACGGTGGTGCACTGCCCACACCCCTTGCACGTGCACCTGTCGCTCTCCAACTGAGAGCGTCCTCTCCAAACCCATGTGATGGGAGCTCATCTCTGAAGCAGCCTTCAGGCAATGACGGAAGGAACTGAAAGATAAAAACGCCAGCTCATTTGTCTCTCTGAAGAAAAATAAATCTAAGGCGTGTTCTACACTCTCTCCCAGAGCCCCCGGCAGGACCGAATCCCAGTTGTGTGTAGTGGTGTCTTGCTTCATAACAAACCCTTGATTCCTATATCACTTCCTCACTCCCCTACTGGAGCTTTCTGGGATATCCTCCCAAATGAACTACTTGCACTCAACCATGGTCTCGGGTCTGCTATTGTAAGGGCAAATCCCGTCCAAGCCATGACCAGTGGGCACTGGGGCATATGGATCTGTGCAGTGACAAAGATGTCTGGGAGGACAGAATGGACTTAGAAACCAACAGCATATATGAGGCAGTTGAAGCCAAAGGGGGAAATGAACTCATCTTGAGGAAGGGAGAAGGGAGATATTTGGGACGTGGAATAAAAAAGAAAAAACTCACATACAGTGTGTGAAACTAGACAGATTTAATAAGTACGAGGTCCTTTTCAAATAGTGATCTTTGACAGAGACATTCCAAACAAAATTGTCTGGAAATAGTGGACTAATTATTTTATAGTTATGTAATCCATTTAATTTATAGTTCTTCTGCTGTACCTTGAAAATTGAGTATTTATTGGTTCTTTATGAGCTGTAACATTTTATGGCCTGTCAAGGCATTGATTGATACAATGCTCTGAAAATAATCATGTAAGATTACCTTAGAATATGTATCAGTATCTGTCATTTTGACAGTGGAATTGCAATACTATAAATCTACGAAGATTAAAATTTTTAAGTGGAATGGTCTAAGTTGACTATTTATTAAAATACCTCACTGCACCAAAAAAAGAAACAGAAATAAATGACTAACCTGACTTGAAGAAAATTTAGTTTTGAAGTTTGGAACGACAGCATTCCTCTTGTGTTTACGCACCTTGGACTGGTCTGCCTTCTCACTGCCAATCTCATGGCAAACGATTTCCTGATAAGTCTGCAACCTTATGGGATTCTACCTCTCCAATTACATTTCTAAACAAACCATAGAAATAAAAAGGCACTCTGATCTATGCATACTTTGACAATGGTCTACTCCAAATCGGGGAACATATATAGAAATGTGATTGATTTTCAGCAATTTTTAAAAAAGACGATGTCGCTGGTTTTATCCTCCAATATCTTACAACAGCCCTGCTACAGGCCAGTGACGCACAGTCTCTTCACCTCCTCATGTCCCTTTTGACCCCCACCCCCCTCCACAGGCCAGGGATTTTGAAAGATTTTATGCATCATACTTCACATATTGACAATTAATTTTCCAATGTTTTATTAATGAGATATAAATAAATTTACTCAGAGCTTTTAATAAATGGCACATAACCATCGCCATCACCCCTGATTTGACAGAAATCTAGCCAAAGGTGCTTTTTATAAAATACAAGGTCCAGCAAAAGTGACACCTGCTTGAGTGTGGTTGGTTGGGTAATAATATGGGTGTAATAATTTATAGTTTTAATTTGAACATTTCACCTCAAATATCATATTGTGTACTTGAGTGTGATTTTTCATGTTACAGAATTACATGCTTATGATTTTGTAATAAAAAGGGGTGTTATTTTGTGCCAGACCCTGTCTATTATGGGTGATTGTGCCCTCACTTATTTTCCCTGGCAGTGAGAGTTGAGGGTCTTTAACTAGGGAACGCTGCTATATATTTACAATAAGAACTAGAGTTTTAATGTGCTGAGTGCAGTTTTCAACTGTAAAGAGAAAACGGGAAATGTTGGAAAGAGAAAATGGAACTGAGATATGGCCAGAGAAAAGTAGAATTTGGTGTAAAATCACAGACAGAAGGTTTTCATGTAAATCCAACTAACTCCACAGCCAGTGCTCCATATCCCAGACTTGTAAGCCTCGTGAAGAGCTCACCATGCCCTTCCTTCATGCTTCTTCCCAGCCCGGCAGGTGCCAGGACAAGTTCTGGGGCAGGCAGAAGGTTGGCAGGTGTGTTGCTGTAGGCTTCACCTCGCTTCTGCCTCATGATTGCACTGGGGGCCACCTTTACTTTCTATCTCTGTAACATTAGCTTCTCCTTGGTTCAATCAATTCTCTGTTTTTAAGGACGTCCATTCCCTCACCGAAAAATAATCCCCAATACACACTCCCTGACACACTTTGTAGTTTAGAATATCTCCTTGGGCAGGAAGAGATTTCGTGTGTGTGTGTGTGTGTGTGTGTGTGTGTGTGTGTGTGGTATATCACACCTGTGTCCTTATCCTACTCCTCCTCACATTCCCACTCCCACACAACATCATTAAGGCACATTAGTTAATTAGTTGATTAACACATTGTGTCTCTGAGGGCACAGGTGGGCCTCACTCATTTTGTTTCTTTTGCCACAATGAGGCCACAAGAAAAGAATCTAATATTTATTGGGCATTTACTAGGTACCAGGGACTGTACGGGTTGCTTTACGTTATTTCATTCTCATATCTTTCCTATGAAGTGGAGATATGTCTCATTTTACACACAAAAAAACAGACTCAGAATTAAATAATGTGACCAAAGACACAGTGAAATGTGCAGCATTCAAAGCATCAATCCTTTGACAACAAACTCCAGGCTTTTTCCATTCCACGTCACATGAATCTGTTCATAGAATTCACTCAGCTGCTTAAAACCTTTCACTGTTTCCCCATTTCCCGAAAGACAAAGCCTGGACCCCTTGCTGCGGTGCCCAAGTCCTCCCAGTTTTGGCCTCCCTCACCTTGCTGGGCTTAGTTCTCCAGGCCTCATTAAACCAGGGCCCTTTTCCTGAACACTCCACAGTGCTTCACTTTTTCTTGATTTGCTCTTCTACTCCTTCTGCTTACAACGCTCTTCTCCACCCTTGTCCATCTGGGGAAATCCCATTTTTATGACTTGGGCCTTGCCTCCACTCTCTGTGAAGCCTTTTCTAAAAGCCGCTCTTCCTCCATCCTCCTATATTTCCTATAACCCATCTCTTTTAAGCCTCCTCATGGTAGCCCCACACCCACAACAGTATGTGAACATACTTTGGTCACAGCTCGTAATTAACTTATTTCTTTTTTGTTTGTTATTTTCTTATCCTCATCCAAGGACATTTTTTCATTGATTTCAGAGAGAGAGAGAGAGGAAGGAAGAGAGAGAGAGGGAGAGAGAGAGAGAGAGAAGAAGGAAGAGTGAGAGAGAGAGAGAGAGAGGAAGGAAGAGAGTAAGGGAGAGAAACATCGATCATCGATGGGAGAGAGACACATGGATTGACTGCCTTCTCGTATGTGCCCTGACTGGGGATCAAACACTCAGCCTGGGAATAACTTATTTCTCAACAGGTTCATTTGCCTTCAAAGATTATAAATATCTCATGGTCAGGGGTCATGTCTTGATCATCTATATATCTGATATTATACCTCTAGGGTACCACTGCCCAAAAGAACTTTCTACAATGAATGAAATGTTCCTCCATTTGCTGTCCAATACAGCAACCACCAGCCACATGTTATGTGGCTTGAGAAATTGAGATATTGTTAGAGCTACTGAGGAACTTAATTTTTAAATTTTGTTTCATTTTAAGTATTTTAAATACAAACAGGCATAAGATACTAATGGCATACTGCAGTTTAGAGCTTATAAAGGGTCTAAAACAGGTATGAGTAAGCATTTGCTGAATATTATGACCATTTAGTTCAGGTCAGCCAAGGTTTCTACCTATCCAAGCCCAAGAACCTTTGCTATATTTTTAATTCTGCTCAACCACTTCATTGTTGGAGACTCTCTAGATGATCCCTCATCTTCCCCACACGATTTCTAGGTATGGTTAAAGGAGTACCCTTTCTTTCTTGGAACTTTTATGACCACTAATTTGCTTCCTTTGCTGTTTTTTATCCTGCTTCTCATTTCTACAGAGGCTATAAAATAGGATTGTATTTCCACCAGGGTCTCATTCTACAAGTAACCATAAAACATAGAACCAGAGTTATTAAAGCCTCAAGGGAAAATGTATGGACAAAATATCAGCCTGATTCATTATGAACAGCTATTATAAACAGTGGGCTTGCTAGCAAATGACAGGAAAACTAATTTGCATCTGCAACAAAATTACCCTACATACATCCACTGTGGCTCCCAAACTTCTTCCTCCCCATGGTTTTACTAGGACTCTTTAATTGAAGAAACCCAGACAATTTAGAAAGCTGTTGTAGCTATTATTTGTGTTAATGGCGGTTTGACTTCAAGTTTTTGCTAATAATCTCAGTATTGCCTAGACATCCAGGTAGCTAGAAAGTCCTCTAGACACCGAAGAGGAGGACCTGAGCCAACAATTACTGGGCATTAACAGTATTCCAGGCACTGTGGTAAAATCCTTCCCCTGAAATTTCTGAATAGGTATTAATATTTTTTGAGCCGGTGAGGAAGAGGAAGATGATGAAGGTGACTACTTCCCCCAAGTCATGAGTGGCTGAGCTGGGAATACAGCCTCAGTTGCTCAGTGCCAAAGCACATGTACTTGGAAACAACCTAAGTGTCTGTTGATGGTTGAATGAATAAAAAGTGTATTTATTATTTCTATCTATCTATCTATCTATCTATCTATCCATCCAATATACATAATGGAATATTTTTCAGACATAAAAAAATTCCCCCATTCACCACAATATGGGTGGACCTTGAGGGCATTATGCTAAGTAAGATAATTCAGACAGAATAGAAACAAATAATGATAGAATCTCACTTACACATGGAATCAGAAAAAACTCAAACTCACAGAAACAGACAGAACATTGGTGGTTGTCAGGAGCTACGGGCAAGGGACATGGGGAATGCTGGTCAAAGGGCACACGCTTTCAGTTATAAAGCAAGTGAGATCTGGTGATTATAGTTAACGATATTGTATTATGTACTTGAACTTTGCTAAAACAGATCCCTTGTCCTGTCCTGATTCTAGGTTGAATTTTCAAGGTGATAATTCCAAATTCCAAAGACTTGCTTTCTTATCAATACGCTCCCTAGCATGGGAGCACTTAAAAACATGCCAATACCAGATATGTGAACAGATACTTCACAAAGAAGGAAAAACATGATTTAATTCATTAAAAAACCCTCTATCTTAGGTAGAAATTAAACTACACTAAGATACTATTTTTTGCCTCTCAGACTGACAAAGATGAAAATTGGTAACACACACTGCAAGCTCCCCACAAGGGTGTGAAGACTACAAATTAACCACAATTTATAGAAAACAGCATAACAAATTTTATACAAATTAAATGGCATGTATCTTTTACTCAGAAATTCCACTTTTAGGAATTTATCTTATAGATATACTTGTATATGTGTTGAGAGACTGAAAATACAAATGAATACTGGTTGACCCACATATAAAATCAGAACTCTGACCCACACCCTATACCAATCTGTCCAGGAAACCAATCCCTCGTTTATAATAAACAGCCCGAGAAGCCAGCTGGCTATACGTCAGACTCACAGGATGCCAGACAGTTATCTCTAGTAACAATCCAGAAAACTAAACAATAACTCCGTAACAATCAGCTCAACATGTCCAAGACTTGATTAATAACTGATAGCTTCCCTCATTTTTGTCCCCACTTCCAACTTAGGACCAGCCAGTAGAAGCCAAACATGCCCCCCTAACCAGTCATGTCTGATGCCTGGCTCCAGCTTCCCCAGGCCAGCAGTCTCTCCAATCAGGGAGTACCTGAAGTCTTCCTGTTTTTCTTTTTTTTCACTATAATGTTTTCCTACTCTTCTACCTGCCTTTGACTCTCCACAAAAATGCAAGCACGTGGCTGGCTGACTCTCTTGCTATAAAGCAAGCCCTGAATAGGTGGTCTCTGCTTTTCTCATTTGATAGATTTTGCTTATTTCCATAGTGCGCAAAAATGTATGTAAATGTATGTAATGTATTTATTATAACATTGCTACTTAAGCAAAAGACTGAAGACACTCAAATGTCACTAATAGGAGACCATTCTCCTATTATCAACTGCATTGATATTAGTGCAATTATCAATGAGAGAGAGGTAGATACTTGTGTGTGTACCTGGGGAAGCCACCAAGGTACACACACCATTAAGGAAAAAAATCAAATAAATTAAAAAATAAGATAATGTATACAATATATAATCATATATGCTTAAATATATCTAAATCTATTCACAAGAAACTGCTAAGGGGAAATGCATTGAATGACTGAGAAATAAAGGTGAAGTCCAAAATTACTGCGCATATATACCCTTTTGTTTCTTTTGAATTTTGTATTATGTTTATGAATTATTTATTTAAACAAATAGATTAATTTTTAAAATCTAACTTTTATTAAATTGATGACTTTTTATACAGTCTTTCCTGAAAGTACAGCAATCTGTCCTTGAAGAAGTATGATTAGGACTTAAAAATAATTTATAGGAGGAAAGCAATTTGGAAGAGTCCCTCTTGTAGGACTGCAGTGGTTCGAGCTCAGAAATGAAACTGAGCCTTGAGTAAAACATGTGGTTGAGGAAACTCCCACTCTTCTCCACTCTAGCCATTCTCACACAATAAAACTATGACCATGTCTTACATCAGGAAACACAAACCTGCAGTAACAGGAGAGTGGTCATTTTCCCATAAAGACAACTAAATTGATATGTAATTTCCAGCCTTAAAAATATGGCAGTGTATTACAAAAAAAATAATGCTAATCTTTTGAGTGGGGACCCAAGCTGATCATATATAAGAAGTCTTTTCAGTCCTCCACTATTGGGAATGTTGTTCTTTCAAGGAAGTAGTTCCAGCTGGAGCCGTGATGGGTCAAATGACCTCCGGTGCTCACTGGGGTGCCAGGAGTCACAGACAGAGAAGTTCCTGGTATTCCTAAATTTTATATTCACAACGGAGGTCCATAGCTTCATATCTGTTCACTATCAACTATGCTATTATAAAAAAAGTATAAGGGAATTTTAATAGTCACTCTCTAGTCTTTTTTTTCCCCCACCTCAGGAAAGAGCAGAGGCCAGAGTATTAACTCAAAAGTCAGTCAGATGCCCTGCATCACAGTTATTGGGGCAGATTCCAGCTCTGACTCAGCAGTTTAACAAGCATTGCTGATAATTGCCACGCTTGGCAAAGAGGACAGACCCTGCTTAGGACTGAATTATGTAGCTGGGCCCTATCGAGGAAAGAGCTCAGCTGGGGCCTGGCTCGACCTTCTGCTGAATGTTGTTTTTTTCGCTCGGACACAGGCTCAGTCTTACCCCCTGGTGAACTTGTGGCTCTCAGTGACATTCAGCACCCTGAGTGGGAGGTAGTGTTGGGGATGCTCCCTTGGGCTTTGAAAGTAGAGCTGGGTTGTAAGACAGAGGCAGCAAAACTGACTTGGGATCCCATGAGGTCCAATAAATTGTAAGAAGTCAGAGACAGAGTGACCATGTTAAGATATTAGTGGCCACTCCTACGCAATAATTTTTATTTGAGGATATTTTCACTACAACCATTAAGCACAGCCCCCACACCAGAATATAAGCTCTGCATATTTTTGTTTGTTTTGCTGACTGATATTTCTGAAGCACCCAAATAGTATCTGCCACACAGGAGATGCTCAATGCAAGTTAGATAGTCAGAAGCCCTAGCAGGGTTGCCTAACCCTCGGCCCAGGTTGGCTACGAATGAGGCGCAACACAAAATCATAAATTTACTTAAAACATTATGAGATTTTTTTTGTGGTTATGTGTCACAGTGTATTTAATGTGTGACCCAAGACAACTCCTTTTCTTCCAGGGTGGCCCAGAGACGCCAAAAGGTTGGACATCTCTGCTAGTGCCTCTCACAGTCAGAGGTAAGAAGCTGGACTTAAGTTCCGTTAGTGAATCACTCAAGTCAAGTCCTCTAATTCTGCCCCAAATGCAACACAATTTGAATGACTTCTTCCCAGGCAAAGTGACAGGAGCCATCAGCAAAGATGTAGCCCAGGATGCTTTCCACGCAGATAAATGGATTTAAGCAAAAGATAGTGATGTATTCTCTGACTAAAATACTATCTAGAAAAAGTAGCTCACTAAACAATACATTTCCCTGGTGTCAAAAAGAATTAGTAACTATACTGCCAAAACCACAGTCAAGAGGATAATTAAAAGAAATTCCAAAATCTTTAGTATTCGGTAACAATATTTAGGATGCACGCATTGTCTAGAAACCTTAAAGATGTCCTTTTGATTTGATCTGAGTAGAAAATTATTTTATCTTCTCCAAACAGCTTTTGTAAATAAAATTAAAAGTCAATTAAAGAATAGTTTTTAAAAGTAAAAATCCACCTTTTCTACTTCAATTTTTGCCTGAAAGAAATTGGCATTTTAAAAATATTTTAGTGCTGTATTTCTCTCACAGAATCTGCTTCGTACAAGGAGTAAAACATATTTATGTTGATCCATCTCTGGAAAATCATTAATTAGTCTTTATTTCTCAGATTCCTAGTTATTTATCCAAATGAAATAATCTTATGGCCACTGCAGAAAGATGGAGGGTCTTGTCACTAAAGACATAATGTATGCATGAGGAAGAGGGTGTTTCTTGTAATTAACCACAGAGTTTGAGTGCTCACATTGTGTCAAATACTTTTAATTTATTATATGTAAACCTGTAAAACCCCTCCCCAGTAGATACTACAGCCTTTACTTTTCAGATGGCAGAGAGAGACTAAATGAATTTCCAAAGACCACTGGTTCATACATAAGGAAGTCTGCATTGGAAGCACATCCTTGGTACTCCATGGTGTATACTCATTCCATGCTGCCCTTGCACATTTTTGAAAATTATAGAAATTAATGAAGTATCCTATAAACAAAAATGCACTTCACAAATGGAATTGCTATGATTCAACAAATCAAAATTACACTATTTCCAAAGAAAAAACGGGGCTGTCTACCAAATCTCTGAAATAAATGGCCTTTGAGTATAAAATGCCAAGAGGCTCTGGGCCTGCATTAGATTGATGGTCAGAGGTGAACCACCAGACCCAGGTTGCCAAGCAAGACCATGGCTCAATATCTGTACCACAGGGGGATGCTATTAGAGCATCAACAGAGTAAACCGGTGACATGCTCAAACACTTAACTGGTCAACAGTAAGTATTGCCTGACAGATTCAAATGAAGAGTAAACCATGGTTATAAAAGAGGAGGAAATGCTTTGATCATTAATTACACTCAAAAACTAGAAAACAACACATGGATGGATTAAAAAAAAAGAGCAACAGATTTTAAAGCAAATGGAAGATGAGGCATTCATGTCAGAGAAGATAACTGCTTATACAAACAGGCTATAAATATTAACATCATTGCCCAAGGAAAAGGTGTCCACACTAACATTTTAATAGAACTTTAACATATTTACTGGATAAATGATCTGTCCTAGTTCTCAGGTATAATCCATGATCTTAAAAAACAAACAAAATAAAGCATACCCTAAACACACACACACACACACACACACACACAGAGACTTGCATAGTCCTTCATATTAGGTATTTAGGTTACCTACATGCATATGTGCTTTTGTTAGGGAGTTTTGAGACCCAAAATAGCTAGGTATTTGTCTGCCTTATGATTAGCTATTTCCTCTCAAAACCAGCAGCTAGGGTCTTTCATTCTCTAGCATTCAGAGCACTGACCCTTCCTACTGCTCACCAGTATGTTTCAGTATAAAGAGAAAATGAAACTTTTTCTCCAGAGAACAGTTCACACCACCACTGCCCATATTCAGATGAGAACCAAAGATACCCTTTCAACAAGGCACCTTGCTTTCCAAGGGTCATGGCAATAATTTGAGCCTCAGGGTGCCCTCCTGACCCCACATTTAGTCTCATGGTTTTGTGTGGATCAAAACCAATATTTGGATTAAAAGAATGTAAAGAAAATTCTTGAGAAGAGTATAAATAACCATAGAATGTTACAAATGGGGAGAGAGTACATGGAAATCATCTAATTCTGTAGTTTACACATGAGTCCAAAAAGAGTAAATGATTTGGTGAAGACCCTCCTTTCCATTGTGCTTTTTTTATGTCTCTCCCATTGGTGAGTATATTTAATTTCTCATATGTTATAAGCTGAAACAGTTTCTGCCTTTTATCTTGCTATTCTACTTTGCAAAACAACTCTACACTTAGAAATAGACTAGAGCAAGACTCAAGATGGTGGAAGAATAAGTGGAAGCTACACTAACCCCCTCCCAGGACCAAACTGGAATAACAACTAAATTATAGAAAAATCATCCTGAATAACCAACTGAACACTAGCTGTAGACAGGCTTACAACCATGGACAGACCGAAGAAACAACTTCACCACAACAAGACTGGGAGGGAATGTAGAGGAGGCACAAGAAGGCTGGCTGGGCTCCCACGGGTGGCAACTGAAGCACCAGAGGGATATTTCAGTGGCCAGGGGGTTCCCCCTGAGAAGTGAGGGGCCTAAGAGCCAAGCTGGGCTTCCCAGCCTATAGTACCAGAGATGATAAAGGAACCCAAATAACATATGGCTGTGAAAAGCAGCCGGATATCTGGCCACCAGAGAGACATGGCTGGAGACATTGAGAGCCTCTTAAAGAGCCAATGTACAAATTCCTTTTGCAGCCACTCACCTTGGACTCCAGCAGAGGATGGCCAGAGTGGACTAGAGACATATGAGGAGAGTCTGAGGCTGGTGGCACTGGGGAGAGAACTGAATGGTCAGCCTCTTGGTTCCCTGTGTTGAGTCACTCCCCATACTGCAGAAGCCATCTTTTTAGGCAGAGCACTCCTCTCCAAGTGGCATCAGCCTGAAGGGAAGCAATAGCCCCACCTGCAGGAAGTACTCTGCCATACTCTGTGGTGCTTAAGCCCTGCTTCTGAGGAGTATAGCTGGAAGGCTTTCACTCTTTAAGCCTAACAGAAAGTGTGCAGACAGAAGTGGATCTCTGGGAGCTGAGACTTTAGCTGACCCTTCCTCGGGCCTGGTGCAGGTTCAAATCAGCCTTGGTGTGCAGCCTCGTTCTTTCTACACACAAATAGGCCTGGCAGAGGGAACCACACACTGTGGATTGCTGATAGGTCCAACCAGGATGCCCAGGGCTAGTCACAGGCAGGGTTTGACATAGGACTATACCACAGAGTCTTTGAAGATATACCTAATATATAGAAACAAAGAGGCAGCCATAATGGGAAGACAAGAAACAAGCCCCAAATGAAAGAACAAGAGAATTCCCCAAAAGAAGAATTAGATGAAATAGAAGCAAGCAATCCATCAGATAGTTTTGAGTAATGATTATAAGGTTACTCAATAGCATAAAAAATGACACAGAAACCATAAGAAAGGACCAGTCAGAAATAAAGAATGCAATGTCTAAAATAAATAATACACTGGAAAGAACAAACAGTAGGTTAGATGAAGCAGAGGATCAAATCACTGATTTGAAAGACAAGATAGGGAAAAAATGTAAGCAGAGCAGCAAAAAGAAAAAAGAATTTTAAAAATGAGGAGAGCTAAATAAATCTTTGGGACAACATGAAGTATAACAACATCTGCATCATGGGAATACCAAAAGGAAAAGAGAGTGAGCAAGGGATCAAGAACCTATTTGAAGAAATAATGACCCAAAACTTCCCTATCCTAATCTAGTGAAGGAAAAAGACACACAAGTCCAGAGAGTCCCAGACAAGTTGGAACCAAAGAGGCCTACACTAAGACACATCATAATTAAAATGATTAGACTTAAACACAAGGAGAGAATCCTAACAGCTGCAAGAGAAAAGCAGGCAGTTATAAAAGACAGAGCACCAATTAACTGCCATCTGATTTCTCAACAGAAACATTTCAGGCCAGAAGGGAGTGACATGAAATATTCAAGGTGATGAAAACCAAGGACCTACAACCAAGGCTGCTTTACTCAGCAAGGCAATCATTTAAAATCAAAGGAGAAATGAGGAGCTTTCCATACAGAAAAAGCTAAAGGAGTTTGTTAACACCAAACCAGTACTTCAACAAATGTTAAAGGGTCTGCTTTAAAAAGAAGAAGAAAAAGCAAAAAAAAAACAAAAAACAAAACAAAACAGAGGAAAACAGTCTAACAATAAAATGGCACTACATATGTATCTATCAATAATCACCTCAAATGTAAATGGCTAAAATGCTCCAACCAAAAGACAGAGGGTAGCTGAATGAATAAGAAAACAAGACCTATATATATGCTGCCTTTAAGACGCCCGTCTCAGATCGAAAGATACACACAAGGGAATAAGGGTAATAGACACAGACTTGAAGAGACTAAGGAGACATGGCAACAAAATGCAACACAGGCTCCTGGGTCAGATGCTGGTACAGAGAAAGGTCATTTTTAGAAAAAGTAATGAGATCCAAATGGTCTTTGGGTTGGTCAATAGCATTATACCAAATTAATGCCTTACTTTTGAAAATTGTACCATGGTTGTGTTAGACATTAATGTTAGAAAATACTGGGTGAAAGGTGTCCAGAAACTCTCTGTACTATGGTTGTAACTCTTCTGCAAGTCTAAAATGATTTTGAAAAAAAAAATGTTTTAACTGTTTATTTGCTATTTTTCTATGTTTAACTTGAGGTTTAAAATTTTCAATAGATATTCTCAGACTTGCAAACATATTCCCAGTTCTCTGCAGCAGTGGTGTCTGTGCCAACAAAGTGAAGTGATATTATTATGGTTTCTAGACACTAAACATAAAACAAACAAATAGGAAGTACCCAAGTTTGGGGAGATAAAGAAAGATATAAACCAGTTAACAGTAATTTGAAAGTCAGGAGACCAAATAACTTTGCTTTTATACTATTTCCTCCTTCTTGTATATCTTGTTTCAGAAGTAATTTTCTCAACTCCTTTAGAGCTCATAAATCTTCTTCCATAATCCTTATAATCACTGATAAAAAAGCTCTTTTTCTTGTTAGCTCCATTATATGCTTTAAATAACGAGGACTGTTGAGTCTTTCCAAGTAGCTGCAGAGTTGCTCACCTGAGCTATAAGAGCAAACAGATATAATGCGTTCTCTATGTGATACAAATGCTTCAGCGATTTCTCAAGAGAAGCAACAAAAGGAAAAGGAGATGAAATTTGTGATTGAAGCTAAAGAACAACGTAAGGTGCTGCAAAAACAAAGGTAAGAAAAATGTTCTCTGGTTGACTATTGATAATCTGTTTTCCTAACATAAAATGTTGACCATGGTGTTTACCCCTGTTCTACCATGGTTTACTGAAAGTATGCAAAAGGAGGGTGGGGAATTGATAATTTGCCTTTCCAAGTCATACGTCAGCAGGTCACAAGGGGCCATGTCTGAAGCTGATAAAGAGACTGGGCACCTTCCAGAGATTCTAGAATTTGAGCTCCATGTAGGAACTATATGAGATTTCCTTATTCTATGTGTAGGAGGAAGAGTGAAATGAGTTCTTGGTAACCAAAATGGTGGAGAGTGATAGAGATTGTTAGGTGTTCACCAAACTCTGTTTCCTCCTTCTCCTAGTGGACATGCTGGACCATATTCCCCAGTTTCTCTTGAAGTTAGATGGGGTCATGCAAAGGAGTTTTGGCCAAGGAAAGTGGGAGAAAGTAATGCATATTGCTTTCAGAATTGGCTCATGATAAAAGTTCCATGAGATTCTCCACACCCTCCTTCTTCTCCCATCTTTTGGCTGGATGTTTACACCTGAGGCTACTTTGCCAGTCCCACATTCAAGAGAAAGGAGCTTCTGCCTGCCTGGGTTCCTGGGCCATGGCTCCTCAAGCACCACTCTCTCACCAATCTGCGCTGTGATGTGAGTCAGAAGTAAATATTGTATTATGCCACTGAAATTTTAGATTTTGTTTTGTTACAGCAGTTGCCCTACCCTGACTAATTTAGGAATAGTGATATGGAGATTCCCAACTCTCACCATGCCAAGCGAAGTGATGTATGTTGTGTCTTGATAGAACAAATTCAGGCAGGCATTCCCGAATGATTTTTCACTACCTCTTCCTCCTTAGTCCTTTTTCCCCTTTTGTTTTATATTTCCTACCCTGTGGTTTCATTGTACTGAGCTTCTTTTTGGAAAGTGGGTGATTATATGTTCCAGCTTTCCTGGGATAGTGTTAGTTTATGCCTGTTGTACCAGAAGAATGATTAATATTAACCTTTTACTCTCAAATGTTTGGATGATAAATTATATGGTCACTCTAATGATAAGCCACCTTATCTCCTTCTTGAGAAGAGATGAGACATAAATAAAGAAATTAATGGAACAGATTAATTACAAAGCAAATTATACTTCATAAGTATTCGTGGTTGCATTTTTCCCCTGTTGTTTTTTAGAAAGCCAAAAGCATGGTACATTCTCTCTGGTGTATTATATGACATCATTTCTTTACAAGTTTATTAATCACAATGATTAGAAAAAGATTAAATGGGAAGCCTGTAAAATATAATGCTGAAATTCTTTCAATGATTTAAAAGAAACTGTTTTGGTGTGTGTTATATAATATTACAATTTATTAAGTGATGAATCTGGTTATTAAATACTAATCAATATAAAACTATGGCCATAATAGTTCTGGGTAAAGAGATTCTAAACACAAACTGAGGACTCCCTGAAGACACAGAACTGAAACGAGATCTGGATCACATGTCATACCTGGGTAACTAGGAATTTAAGTTTGCATTAAAGGTGATGCATAAAAATTAATTCCATGTGAATTTTTCCATTAAACAAATTCAAACTGATGAAAAATATTCTTCATTGGCAAACTGGGGGTAATTCTTGATTTCCTGAATCATTAACTGTAAACAGACATTTCTTCACACTCCTTGGAGTCAATTTTAAGAAATCACCTTAAACCATTTTTCCACCACAGGTATAAAAAAGAAACAACAAAATGGAAGCCCAAATAACCGTGATTAAGTTACGGTTGATTATAAATTAACCTCAATATAGGTTCTCTTAAAACAATTACAGTGAAGAAACGTCCATTTCAGGAAAGGAGAGTGTGATATGGAAGGGACTCTGAGTAGCCAAATAGATTTACCTTTGCTATACTTTCCCCAATAATCCAAGCCCTTGACATTTTGAAGATGGATCACATCTCTATTTTAATTTTGGCATGCAAATCTTATCAATTTTATTCAGGTCGCCACCTGAACCGACATTACCGAAATTTCCCTCACCTTCGCTCTAATTTATTGTAACAAAGTGTCATTAACCTTTCATGAGAATTAATCACAAAAGATGCCAAAACTTTGTGTTATAGCCTGTACCTGAAAACCTATTTGAAACATGCTTTACCCATTGAGTTTCTGTCTAAAATAGCTGATTTAGGCTCTTGATATAGTAGAGTTGGTACCCCATTCATTGTGTTATCATTTTATACAGTCTGTCCATAAAAACCCCAAGAGAAGAATGCACTGTCTGTCCATGAAAAATAACCCACCGTCTGTGGCTTATGGAAACAACGATAGAATTTTAAATACCTTGGAAAAGCCAGGCACAGTCATTTACATGATTTTTGCCAGCTTTCCTCTGGTTGAATGGCAACATTCAGATATAATGAACAGAGGAACACAATTAAATATGCACCCTAATGAGGAATGGAGAACTGAGATTTTTGTCATTTTTTGAAAGTAAAAGCTTCCAAAATTTAAAATAATAAGTAACATGACTGCTGGAGAGAAGTAAAGGATGCATTATTAGACACAGCGGTAAATGTCAAATATAATATACTGCAGCAATATTCTTCAGTTTGACTATGGCTCTTTTATTTCTTGCTCCCATGTATCTCCTGCTGTTAACTGTTCATCTCCCATCAATTTTATTCTCATCAGTGTTGCCCTGGTCAGACAGAAAGGCTGGCCTGGTTTAATCAAATGCCCCCATTAATAAGAGGGGCTGAGCAAACTTGGGCATGCCTAAAGCACCACTCACATTTGAGCAGGTGGTGGCCAGCCTTGAGCTTACACTGAAGTGGATTTTATTTCTGCTGGAGTTGAAGACTCAAAAGAATATTATCTCCAAATATTTCTCTGAGTCTTGAGGCACTAATGAATGAAAATTATTTACACCGAGATAATTATTATTGATTTTGGCTCCACAGAACTCTATCATAATGACTGAGATATATTACGCGCCCAACAACTTTTCTTGGAGTAAGATTTTGCTCCGACTGTTGCACTGTGGATCCAGCAAGATGTTCACTTGAATGAGTTTTATTAAAACTGAGGCTTAGGTATGGAAATATCACTGGTTGTTTATAGGTCGAGGGAGAACGCAGGCACCTTTAACTAATCCTCACCAATTTCCGCGTGGTAAGAGGAAGATGAGCAAGGAGGAAGAAGAAAAACGGCAGTGTTGGGGTCCGATAACGTGGGAGGCCACAGATGCCTCTCACGTGGGAGCAGGGAACCAAAGCACCAGACACCACCACCCCCCCAGTCACACGAGCATGCTTCTGTGCGTTTCCCTGCAGAATGAAAATGAGTCTAATTCCACATCTGTTTGGGAGGAAGTGAGTGAAACTACAAATGTTGGCGGTCTCAACAGTTTCCGAGCAGCAGGAAGTGCAGAAGCATGGGCCCTGCTCAGTAGGGCCCTGCGAGGGATCATGGTGCACTCACTGAGCAAAGGCGCATGTTTGCACTGGAGAGAGTCTAAATTAGAGGCAAACCTAACTCGCAGACTATTTTAAAAGTGATTTGGTTTTACCATTAGTTCTGATTTATTGCCTGCAATTCATATAATTTTTTAAAACTTAAAAAAAATTAATCTACAATCAGCCCACCCAGAAGTGTCAATTACTTTCTCTTGTCAATATTCCCTGCCCACCCTTATCCATATGCATATATAGCAGATCACTGTGACAGGTGCTATCCTGGGCACCGCCAACAGAGCTCATTTCATCCCCACAATGACTCTAATCCCCATTGCACGGGGGGAGCCTGAGAATTAGGGAAGTTAAGTAACTTGTTTCCCATTATGTGGGAAGTTAAAAGATCCTCGAATTCAGTTTTGGTAGATAGAAATCTAAAGCCTATACTTAGCAATGCTGTAACAAGATACCTGTATTATGTGATCAAATCATGGATGGACTTTTGTAGCCTGCTTTATTTTTACAACTTGCTAAATGAACTTGTTCTTATCTTTTTTTATTGGCTTCACAAAATTCATTTGAAGAAATGCATTGTGACTTAACTGGCTCACTAGTCTTAGATATTTATGTATTTCCCAATTATCTGCCTGTGTACCTAGCACTACAATGAACATTTTCTTGCATAATGCTTTTCTCTTCCTCCCTTTGAATTAGTTCTTAAGGATGAATTGCCAGCAGTGATATTATTTTGTCAAGGAATAGATAGATAGATAGATTTAACTATATAATTATAAATATATATTATATATTTCATTATTTTAACTACATTTACAAACTGTACAGAGGTTTTAGAGAACTTTTAATGAAGGGGCGAGGATATATGACATATATTACATTCTTTCAACCTTCCTTATAAGCTTGCTACATGCTGGGTACTGAGCTAAATGTCAGACATACAAAAACACTAGAAGACTAGACTCTTGCCTTCCTGGCACTTCATTCTAATAAGGTAGAAAATTACATTTAAATATATATTTTTTCATAAATTGTATGATGACAAAATTCAAACCAGATCCTTCTAAATTAGGAGAAATAAAGACTAAAGTGTTAAGATACTTGTGTATTTTTTTTTTTCATACAGGAAGATAGCATTTTCAGGTGCCTGGTGCAGTCTCAGCTCCCACACCTACAACATGTCTTTGGGTAGTTTACTTAATCTTTCAGTTTCCACTCATGTAGAATGGACATAATGTGTTATAGGAATAACTGAGATGATACCTTTGGGTGCTTAGGATGGTGCACAGCACCTAGTGAGCACTCAGTCACCGCTGGCCACTTCAGTGGTGTGCTGGAGCCTGCACACCACCCCTAGGAACCAATCCACCGGCAGGGAGACAGCAGCGGGGGCCCTGGAATAACACTGTTTAAAACACTCTCCCAGTTGGCATTTGCCAGTGATATTTTTTATTTCCATCATTTAAAATATGAGAGTGAATATATCTGAAGAAAATGTGAAACAAATGAAAACCGTTTGTAAAGGTATGCAACGGAGAAGTCGTGAGAAAACGCTAACTGCCAAAAGGGATTATGCTTCGCACTTTAGTGCCACCGGAAATTCCACTCTCAGGTATGTTGGAGGTACTTTTTCCTAAGGGTTCCTAAAATTTGGAGTTCATGGATCTCCTAAAAAAAGAAGGTAATCCCCATATAATTCCATTTTTTCAAGTGTTTAGAGAATGCCTACCATGTGCTAGGAGATGTAGAGAGACAAAGGTGGAAGAAAAATGTCATAAGACAAGCATACAAACAACTACAAAAATATAAAGTATATATGGAGGTTACATAGAATAATGGTTCAGAGCTGGTCTCTGAGCCAGACTGATTAGGTACGAACCATGGCCTAGGCACTTAGTAGGGGTATGACTTCATAAGTTGCTTAGCTTTTGTGCTTTGAATTTCTCCATCTGTGAAATAAGGATTAATATTAGCAAACTACTTGCAAAGGCTGATGTGAGGCTTAAGTGAGTTAATTTATATAAAGTGCTTAGTATATAGCAAGTACAATATTCGTGTATACTATTATTAATTTTAAGATGGACTGTGACAGGTGTCACGAGACATGTTAAGAAGACACGCAGTGCACATTTCAGAGAGAGAGTACATGCTTCAGGAGAGCACGGCAAACTTCAAGGAGGAGGTGAGTTGGGTTATTAGCAGTGTGATAAGGGCAATAAGTATAAGCAAAGTACAGAAGTGACCTAGCAGAGGGAGAGACAAGTCATTTGAGGAAGATGAAGGCACAAGGGGCTGGTGGGCGCGGTTACAGGGTCATCATTTGACAAGATGGCTCCTCATGGCTCTCTCAGGGTAAGGGCACAATAAACACGTTCAGGTGTTAGATAATAGAGTCTCCAGATACAGGTATGGGCTTTAACTAAATGTTTAGATTGCTTTGGTTGTCACATAGCTTATGGTCAAAGATTAAGAAAGTTCCTTTAGTCATGTTCTAGAGGTTTGCCTGTTAAGCAAGTTCCAGGAGAAATGTTACAAAGTATACTTTGCTTAAGATAATAGAAAAATATACCTAGTTCAGCACAAAGCAATGATAGCTTTAATAATAACAATGACTGTGAGATGTTTAGTTTCTGCTTTTTGCTTTAAAGGTAACTACCATCACTGATGTACAACCATGAGTTATTTTGCAGAACCTTGGTTCCTCACCCTGGTAAGGTCACCTGACCACAGTGACAAAGACACCAGACAAGATGCTGTCAGGAACTGAATGAATCAGGCTAAGGAAAATGCTGAAGCTTGCAGAAGAACTAACCAATTAGCTTTGCCTATGACCTCTTCCCCTTTACCCTCAGTCTTTGCCTTTACAAACCTCTGGTGAAAAACCATCAGGGAGTTTGGATTGGAGCCCTAGTTTCCGTTCTCCTGGCTTGGTGCCCTGACAACAAACTGCTTTGATTTCTCCACTGTAAAACTCAGTAGTCAATGTTTGCACTGCTGAGCATGGAGTGGGTGGACCGCCTTGTTTGGTAACCTAGGTTTAGCGCTGTAAGGCCTACAGGTGACAACAGGCCATTGCAGTCAGTACAAAAGCTCTGAATTTTGGTGTAACTCCATGTGTTTAGAACATGTTAAGAGTTCAGTTTTGGCCAAAGGATAATTGGACTGAGCTAAGGGTTGGCAGAAGGGATTCGGGAGAAGAGCAGAGGAGGAAGCTGAAGAGGGGAACAGGGGGCTGGGAAGGTCAGGAGGTCCACTGACACCATGCTCAGTAACTGGGCTTCATTCTGCAAGCCAGCATTTCTCACAGTGTATGTGGTCTCCTCAGTCTTTCCCTTGGAATCTATTATAGTGTTGATTAAAAAGGCAGATTTCTCAGGCAGGGAAAATATTGGACCAAGAGGATGGCAGAAAAAGGAGGCAAGTGGTTGCTTCAGGAAAGGAGAAAACAGAAGTCACCTTCCGAAGTTCCTCCTTCTGACCCTCACTTCAACAAGATCTTCCTTCACTGTAAGGCAGCAGGGGACAGTGTAGCTAGATTCGGCAATTTATAGTTCTCCTACCCGTCGGCTTGCAAATACCACCTGAATGCCTGAACGTATGTTTAAATCTTCTTTGAGGTCCAGTGTATGGGAGCTCATTCCTGCAAATGGTAGGCAAGACCACATCAGGGAAGAAATCATCCTCTGGTCATTTGTAGGCATCAGAAACACATTGTGGTAGATCAGGAGTGACCCGCAGACAATTAGGGATCATTGTGAGGAGCCCTCACCGCACAGTGACTCACTCAGACAGCTGGAAAGGGATCACATGGTACAGGGCATACCAGGCTGCATGAAAAATAATCAATGGCAACAGGAACCCTAACAAAGATGTCAAGAATAAAAGCTACGGAGCCAGGAAAATGAGCTAACATTTCCAAAACTAACATTTTTCTTAGGCCTGGTGGTAATCGATCTAAAGAACCAATCTTCCCGGTGTAGCAAATGCCTGTGCAAGGCTGTCACCACGGTGGCGTCCTTCAAAGTCTACTCTTTTGCCTTCATTTGTTGCTGCTGCTGCTGCTGCTGCTGCTGTAGTAGTAGTTGTATTCAAAGAGCCATCTGCATCCTTTCCTTAATTCAATAGACAGGGTGAGTCTGTTGTAAATTCTATTACTCAAGGCAGCACCCATACAGGTTCCCTATTCGGGTTCATGTGGGTGAAAGGAAAAAACAGTCCAGGTTGAAGCTCAGACTATTAGCGATAAGGGAGGCCTGAATGAATGAAACATACAAAGTGTCTTCCTGTGCAAATTAATTGGAGGGTTTTGAGAAAGCAAAGTATGTATACACACAGAGATACACACACACGCAGGCAGCCAAATAATCTTGTTTGTAAAGTCAGGGAAGAATTTACTAAAACACGTGTTTTAAAATTAAGTAATGACTTAATGTTGTCCTTTGCAAAAGCTTGAATGTTTCTGACTCATTATAAATCTGTTCGAATTTGTATCAGGAGAAGGTATATCCTAGAACTTTGAATAAAATGTTACGTGGTAAGGACACTCAGGTACTGAACAGATTTTAAAAAGAGAGAGAATAAATTTGGATTTCACCAATGCCTGGTTTGCTCCGGGCACTTTCCAGAAGTCTCATCAAACCTGTATTACTTCATTTAGTGCTGCCACAATCTCATACAGGCAACAGAAAGCATTCCATATAGTGGTTTGTACTCCACGGACTCTAAAAGATAGTTCTGATATGCAGCACCTGAAAACAGTGTGAAAGTAACAGTAACCATAACAAGAACTGTGTCTGCAAGCCATTTTTGTAAGAACTGTCCTCTCTGCTTTTCTAAATAAAAGTAATAAATAAAGCTCAGGAAGTTCATTGACTAAACCAGTGAAACCCAGTTCAATGTGAATCCCAAATATTGAGCTTTCCAGGCCCACATTCTTCTCAGAGTCTCTTTTTAGCAGAAACTGATCTTGGAGGAACCAGCAACCACTCAGGCTACATCTGGGGCCACATCCCACCCTGTGTTCACCGTCATCCCTGAGATATCGTGATTTACAAAAAATACATATTTGCTCATTCAGATGACCAAAACATATGTCTCCCCTATATTTGGTCTTTGTCCACAATTACTGACTCACAGCCCTCCAAACCCTTGGACTTTCCTAAGTTTCCAGAGTGATAAAGTTGTCTTTTGCTTTATTAATGAGGTGACTTTGGAAGGCACCTAAGAGTGGGGACTGGTTGCCAGTGGACCCAACCATGCAATGAAAAGGTTAGAACTTTCCGTCCCACTGCCCTGCCTCTACCCTCATCCACCAACCCCCAACTCGTGACTTTGGGGAGGGGATTGGGGGTGGAGGCTGAAGCGATTGCCAGTGGCCAACGATTTAACCAATCATGATTGTGTGTAAATAAGCCTCCATAAAATAAGCCTCCATAAAAACCCAAAGGGACAGGGTTCAGAGAGCTCTTGCACTGGTGAACACATGGAGGTGCTGGAAGAGTGGCACACATTTTCTTTTAACATTTTAAAGTCATCCTTGTTTAGGAAGTGAGTGCAGCATGATGGGAGGACCAGGCTCTGGCATCTCATGGCCCTGAATTCAGACTCTGGTTCCAGCCCTTACTGACTGTGAGGGGCCGAGCAAGTGACTTAATCCTTAAAGATGATAAAGGTAACACCCATCTGAAAGTGCCAAGCACTGTCTCTGCCCACTCTCCCTCCTGTCTCAGGAAAGACATCATTTGTGATTGGAAATTGAGGTTTTAGGCAATGAAACATAACTATGCAATCTGGTATAAAAAGCTAATGTAGATAACCCCTGACATTTCTACACTTATCACATTTAAGCATCATTTTACTTAGTCTTTTCCCCCCATCATTGACATGGAAGGAACAATAGTAAATTTACATTAAGAAAGACTAAATAATAGTGAATATAGTTCAAAAATTTCATGGACTATGTTTATGTATAAGTATCTTGAGAGAAACACAAAGGTCAAAACCAACCAAATCTGCCATCTAGAAAGAAAAATGTAAGCCTGTATAGTACAGACACAGGGCAGTAACAACATGGCAGCAGACGTCTGTAAATCAATGCCACGGTTGGGGAGGGTGGGTGAGGAAGGCTGGTGGTTAAGGCACTATTTCTCAAAGGCTGAGAGATGAGAAGTGGGCCTGGACTGATAAGAGGATCCCTACTGGAGGCAGAAGCAAACATGGGAGGAACCAAAGGAAGGACGAGCGGAGAGCAGGAAAGTAGAGGATGCTGAGGATAATATTTTAAAATGCACAAATGTTATAGCTATTTTGAAATGAGGAATGAAATTGAATGAGAAGAACAATTTTGGGAGAGCTACAAACTTCCTCATTGGATGATTGTTTTATGTTGGGTGTGACTTCTACTTTGAACCATTCAGGGTAATAAAAATATGCTATAAGATACATTCCACTTCTATCTCCACAAGTCTGAACTCAGGTCAGCTGACAAAAAGACACGCTGATCAGGTAGAATATGAGGTGAAAACTACCTTTCTCTTTCTGGGAATGATCTGGTTCTGATCCATTCAAAGAGTAAGTAAGAGTATTTTGAATTCTTATGGATCAGCAGGACATAGGCATGGAATACCTGTGAAGACTGGGAAGTTAAAATTGCTAAATAAAAGTTTATTGCCATCCTAAATTTTCTACTATAATTTATAAGACTCTAAAATCTACTTCAGACTTCTCTGAATAAAGACAAAAGCTTGGTTTCTCTCATTCTCTTTTTTCTCTGAAGAGTGAAACCTTGATTCTATATGAAGACTTTAAAATGTTTTGAAGGTGGAAATCTCAGTAGCAGAAGAATAACTGTAAATAGATTTTGGCAGAATTTGAATAATTTTTCAACTTTCTGCTGCATGTGCAGACAATAGCCAAATAAAATTGTAAATCATGATCTGCCACTTGAGAGTTTCATTGAAAGAAAAATGTCATCTCAAATCTCAGCCAAAAGGTAGGCTATAAATAAATACCTATACACTCTCAAGTTACAATTTCCAAAGTTGTTTCACTACACAAAGGGGGATATTTTGAAGCATCTCATTAGCAGTTCCAGCTTGTGAGAGCTCATTGAAAAACCCCAAATCAAATCGATGATATCAGTACTTGTCATTTACTGTTGATGCAGAGATGGAACTAAATAGGCATGCTGCGAGCAGTAAGATAAACATAATCCACATTTATCATGTGCTGCTAAGACAAGTGTTTGGAGGTTTTAGAAGCATGCTATTGTACTTGCCCTACCCTAGTGCATGAAGCCATTAGAGATGCACTTCCCCAAAATTCTAAAGAGCCACTAATCCCACTTCCTCACTGTATG
Source organism: Tonatia bakeri (assembly GCA_004024845.1). Taxonomy (NCBI): domain Eukaryota; kingdom Metazoa; phylum Chordata; class Mammalia; order Chiroptera; family Phyllostomidae; genus Tonatia; species Tonatia bakeri. The sequence continues at coordinate 37,441 of PVIA01007692.1, forward strand.
CATGTGGAAACTGCATCCTAGAATGGTTAAATAACTTGTTTGCCCTGTCCAACAGCACATGACACATTCCAGGTGGATGATCACACAGCTCCAAAGACATGGGACCTGCAGGGCACTGTCTTTGGAGTTAGGATGGACCCAAGATCATATAGCTTCTGCCCCTGATTTCTACACATGTGTCTAACCTGAATCTTTGTGCCACTGATTCTTGGAAGTCCCCTGTGTTACTTTAACTTCCTTCTAAAGAAAATAATTACCTGAGAAGATTCTTTTTCCTTCCCATCGCCCTCCCTTAGGAAGAAAGAGAGAGAAAGAGAAAGAGAAAGAGAATTATTTTTCATCCAGTAACTACTTAGTCAGACTGTCTGAATGACATCTTGAGAAATTAGGCTTTCAAGAAAGCTCAGCAGCTAATTTGCTGTTTAGGACAACAGAGGAAAGGAAGTATGGAGGGGGAGAAGACACATGCCTCCTATTTGTCTGAGGCCCCTTTGCATTAACCACCTGCTCTTCGGCTCATTTATAATTCTTCCAGACAGACTGCTGCATGGCCTTGTCACGATGACCTCTCAGAACTGCAGGGTAGTTTCAGAACACAGATTGGAATACGTGAAGGCCAAAGCAAGAAACAAAACTGAGACTTGAGTAACATCTTGTCACTTCCATACCACCTTCTTGCCTCTATCTGAAACTGACATTCTTCAAGGTGAATAAATGGAGATTTGGTTACCCAGATAGGATCACAAAGGCCTCACAACACTCGTGCAAGGTCTGGCCAGCCTTTCTGAGAAGAGATGTTTTCCCTTCTGACTTGGTACTCAGTTCCACATGGGGAGCATGGCTGGGCAATGGGTCCAAGGTCCTTCTTTCTATTAAAGAGCAAATGGTCAAACAAGGAAGGAACTTTCAAAGGTAATGGTAGAATCTGTCGTAGCATCTCTGGAAAGTAAAGCCACTAATACTGTCTATGACAAAAAATATTAAAATAACCAATCAAAAAGGAAACACTGTTTCAGTTATTGGCTAGCATATTGCCATGATGAAAGATTGCTTAACAGTTACTATTTTTAATCCATACAAAGGGATGCCAATTACAGACCTCATCATTTAGTGTTGAGATGGTCATCAGATGAGAGGGTCATGGAGAAGATGCCCCTTTATTGGCAATCAACTCCAGAGAGGATACAAGGGTAAGGCTATAGAAAGGATGAGAAAATTTTCACAGCCTAAGCAAGGTTGGGGCTTTTACAACAGAGACCCTATAAACATGCCACAACTCCCTGGAACAAAGCCAAAATGAAATGCAAGACCAATACCCAGAAATTCTTGTACATTATATAACGATATACCCATAAGCAACTAAATTAAAAATAATGCAAAGCTGAAAATATGCAAATGTAACATTGTAGAGTAGCCAGTAACACAGTAGAAGATTGTTGTTACCTAACTAGCACATATGCAGGCGCACATGCACGCACTGCTGAAGCACGTAAACGCTAACACATCCGTGCTCGTGCCATTCCCGTGAGGCAGGGGCTGCATCAAACCATGAGTTCTACCCTCTGGGTTCTCGCATTCTCCTAGATTTTGGCAAAATAATTCTTCTCTCTCGATAGTTATTTGACGCCCTTTAAAAAGCACTACATTCCTAATGTCTTTATAGTGAATGACTGGCAAGCGCGAAGGAGACATACATCACTTACAATAAGGGATAAATGTTTGTCTCCGTTGTCTAGCCAACTAGCCAAAATTTTTGTTTAATTCACCAGGTATAAATTCAATGTTCTTACTTATTTTTAGGAAAAATATGAAACATAGAAAAATAGAGAATATTGCAATAAACCTCTACATATTCAACACTAGACTTAACAAAGATTTTTCGCCCTGGGTGGTGTGGCTCAAAGGATTGAGCAATGGCCTGTGAACCAAAGGGTCGCTGGTTTAATTCCCAGTCTGGGGCACATGCCTGGGTTGTGGGCCAGGTCCCCAGTAGGGGGTGCACTAGAGGCAACCACATATTGATGTTTTTCTCCCTCTCTTTCTCCCAACCTACCCCTCTGTCTAAAAATAAATAAATAAAATCTTTTTAAAAAGACCTTTCTATACACTATTTCTCTTTCTCACTCTCCCCTCCCCATTCTCTGAATTATTTTAAAGCAACCCCCCCAAATTAGCTTATTTTACTCCTAAAATTTCAATATGCATCTCTAAAATAACATGGAGGTTTTCTTAAATAATTATGGCCTAATCATAATGTCCTCATTACACTAAAGAAAAGTAATAATAACACTTCGGTATAGTCTAAGATCTTTGCATGCTTTTCCTGATTATCTCTGTTGGCTTGTTTTAATCAAGATTTAAACAAGGCCCATATATTGCACTTAGCTGTTATATCCTTTAGGTCTCATTTAATCTAGAATAGATCCCTCTTTCTTCTATTTTTCATAATATTTATTCATTAAATTGATTTATTAAAAAACCTGGGTCATCAGCCTCATACATTCACAACTTCGCTGATGGCTTTCTTTTTAAAATAATATTTTTTTTATTTTAATTGTTGTTGCAGTACAATTTTCTATCTTTTACTCCCATCCCAACCCACCCACCCAGCCCTCCCCTCCTACCTCCCATTTCCACCCATCCTTAGTTTTTATCCATGTGTCCTTTATACTTCTTCCTGTATACCCTTCCCCTTTTCCCCTGAAATTGCCCTGAAATTCCCTCTCCTCTCCCCTCTGAACACTGTCAGACCGTTCTCTATTTCAGTGTTTTTGGCTATATTTTTGCTTATTTATCTGCCTTGTTCTTTAGGTTCCTGTTAAAGGTGAGATCATATGGTATTTGTCTTTCACTGCCTGGCTTATTTCGCTTAGCATAATGCTTTCCAGTTGCATCCATGCTGATGGCTTTCTTATGAGGTTATTTAACTAGTTTCTTCTTTTGCTTTAGCTGCTGTAAATAGAAGTCAGCCACAATACTTGATTAGATTTGGATTTTACTATTTTCGCAGGGATATGTCATAGTTGGTGCTGTGTAATTTGAGCTAAATTACATCAAGAGACACAATCTTACTGATGCTGGGATCGATCAATCACTGGGTTCAGGTGATGACAAACTGATGCCTCCTTGGTATAATTTCCCATCAACTTTTCATCTTGCGGCTTCATTCATTCATGATCATTCCTGAATCTATTATTTCTGTTTTTTTTTTTCCAGTTCATACAGGGAAAAAAAAAAAAACCCAGAACACATGCTTAATTCATTCATATTAGTGTTCTATTTTTAAAGTAATGAATTATTCCTCTAGTTATTTCAGTGATGTCCAGTTATTTCTTTTTCTCTTTTTACAGTTTTATTATGAATGCATACATTTTTATTATTTAGTCTGTTTACAATAATTGCATTCGTTATCCCTTTCATGCCCCAATTGTCTCATCGCTGGCCCGTGGAGGCTTCTGTGTCCTTCAATGACTCCGTGGATTGCTGGAATCTTCCTTCAGTTTCCTATGTTTTCTGCCCAAGACCTGGAGTTGGTCATTCCTCTAAGTGACCTGGTTCCTGTCAGAGTGGAACGGTATTTGAAAGCCACAGTCTGGGTAGAAGTGCGCTCACTTCTGTTGGGCTAGTATTGCTTCCATGTCTTTCACTGGACAGAACTAAGAAATACATAATGCTTTTAGAAATATATACTTTTTAAAGAAAAATACAATTTTAAGTTTATAATGCCACCATTGCCAATTTACATTTAATAATGTAGGATTTTACTTACTTTATTGGGGTTTTTGCTGAATTTATTTTCTCACATCTGAAAACCTTGATTCCTTACAATAGTAAAATAATTATTTACTCACATTATGTAAATAACTACAACTTTAGAAACAATAAAATAGTTCTGATATAATATCTACACTGCAAATGAATAAAGTTTAAGATTTCTTTGTAGCTCTGTATGCCCTCAGATAACATGTTTTCAAAGGTAGTCAAAATACTATGTCCTGAAGTCACTTGAAATAAAAGTAGACATGGTCCATACCCTCTTAGGGCCTTACTGGGGTAAACAAAAAATAAAAAAGTAAAATAAATTAATTAAATAATAACAAATAGTGAAAAACCAGAAAAAGGAAAAGAGGATAGGATGCCATTTGAGAGAATGGTAGCTGAGGAGGACCCCTGTCAGTGGTTGTCATTTAACCTAATACTCAATGAGGAGGAGGAGCCAGAGAGGTGACAGGGAGGAAGAAGAACACTCTAGACAAATGGATAGACTATGTGAAGCCCAAAAGGCAAAAATAAACAAATAGAAAAAGACTTTATATTCAGAAAAATGAGCGAAGGCTAGTGTAGCTGAAGCATTATGAAGAGACAAAGACCAGATCATCTAGGACTTTATGGATCATGGTCAAGGGTTTGAATTTCACTTAAGGTGCAGTTGGATGCTGTGGAAGTAAGGGGATGGTGTGATGCAATTCAGGCTTTAGGAAGTTTATACTGGCTGCTCTGTGGGGACCAGGTGAGAGCAGGCAGGGAACTCAGTGCAGGAGACTGCAGTGGTGATCTGGTGAGAGATGATTCCAGTGTGTTGGTAATGATGATGAAAAATTACATATCAAGAAGATGTTTTTGAAGGTACACTCAACAAGACTGGGTGGTGAATGAGAAGTGGATGGGGAAGAAGGAGTGGTGAAAAAAGGAAAGGAATCAAATCTTGAGCAAAACATCACTAACTACAGATGAATTTTATTTTATAAGCAGAGATAAAAAACTTAAAGTAGAAACAAAAAAAACCTCATAAAAAAACTACCCATTAAAACCAAACAGCAATTATACCATAAAGCAAGAATATTTAATTTCCATAATATAACTCATCACATCAATTAATAAGGCAGCCTACATTTTATGGGCTGGATCTTCCAGTGTATATATAAGACTATTGGGAAGGAGAAAACACATTTATTATTATTTGCTAATGATAAAATTACATGCTTAGAAACTTTAAGAGAATCAACTAAAAAACTTTTAAATACTAATAAGAGATTTCCATAAGTTAAAGAGATACAAATCAACATACAAAAAGCCATTGTTTCCTATATTCTAGTGATAACCATTTAGAAAAGGAAAAAATGAAGTAACTAATTTGTAGTGAGAATAATCTTAATAAGAAAAATGTACATAATGAAATTCCAAATCTTTCCTGATATCTGTATATATATTCATAACCATATCTATTTGAATATGCTATGTTCCAAGACAGGAAAAACAAATTTGAAAAGATATCAATTCTTATCATATCAGTTTATAGATTTGGCACAACTCTAATTAAAGTCACCAAAGATTTCTTTTGAAATTTAATTACACAGTTTAAAGTTTATTTGGAATGAGTGTGACTAACCAAGAACATGAAAAGAAATAGAGACTTCTTGTACCATATATTAAAATCTATAGTAAGGATGTAATACTTCAGGCAGTCTGATACAGGTACTAGAATTGACAGATATAACAGGGAAGTAGTTCAGAAAGAGATTCTAATAGACAGATTTTTAACATGTGATAAAGATCATGTCACAAACCAGTGCAGAACAAAGGATTCATTGGCAAACAGTGCTCAGGTTGTGCATTAATTACATGGAGTAAGACGATTGCTTCTATTGGGAGAATATTTCCCTCAAATATGAAGGTAAAAGATTAATATACATAATTTTAAGGAGCTGTATAAATAATTGAGAAAAACAACAAAACCTCAATAAAACAATAGGCATATACATAGCTAGACAATTCACAAAATAAATTAAATGGCCACAAAACATGTGAAAATGTTCAACTACAGTAATTAAAATTTTTAAATTTAAACATATGTTACTTTCAAACTATCAAATTAATGGTATTGGCAGACAGTTCCAGAAATGGAATGATATATATCAAGATCTCTAAAAAGTTTTATAGAAAAGCTTTCTGCTACTCATGGTAATCTCTTTTAAGGAAATAGAAATGTAAAAATATATAAACATCCCCAATATTGATGCTGTTAATATCAATAGTGGCGTGGTTCAATTAGTTACAGCTCATATATCTATCAGACTTTGAGGAGTTTTAATGACACATAAATTAAAACATAAAATTTAAAAAGCAAAGTTAAAAATAATTGGAAATATTTCTTAAGGGATATATGGGGAATGTTAACATTCCCCTAAATGTTAACAATAGTGGTCTCGGTCTATTAGATGAAGAGTAAGAAATATTTTTTAAACTTTGTCTATAATTTATAAAATAAGCATACACACATTATGATTAGAAATAACTATCATTATAAAATGAGACAGAATTTAATAAAGAATGTAATTTAGAAATACCATCTCACAAAATATGTTGATTTTTTTAAAAAGGTACCCTGCCATTATTTGGTAGATCTCACTTGTATAGCAGCCTCACTTCTTAACAGTTTTAGTGCGGTGATCACTGTACTTTGACTTAAAGTGCAAGGAGCTCCTTTCTTCCACTGGCAAAGCTCAGATTCATTGGTCTTTATAAAGATGCAAAATGTCTTTACTAAGAGTAAGCAGGGTCCAAGTCATACCTTTTAGCTCTTTACACTGAACAATTCCTCTCAGCACCTTTTACTCAAATATACAAATGGCACATTACTGTTTTTCAGCTACATATGTATATGTACTTAGGCACATATGTGGAAGCCTGTGTGTTTCAAAATGAGTCTGATCCAAGTGAAGGAAACCATTTAGAACCCTTCCATGTAATTATGATCACGTAGCTTAAACTTCACAAGAATAAATGCTTCCTGGATCCCAACAAATTTTCCTGCCTTTCTTTCCTTCCAAAAATCATTAAAATGAAATTCTAAAAGTATATACTTCTTCCTGCTTCTAATTAGCTTATTCTTTGTTTAGTTGGCAAATGTGACATTTGTATAACCAATAGCTTTCTTTCAAAGAGGACTGTGATTGTGGGTGATTCTGAAAAGTCTAAAAAAGGTTTTGTAGCCTTCAACAGGGTCCATACAACCTCTCAAACAGAAGCTTCCCAGCCACAATGGCCATGTGTCAAACAGGGAGCTTCCTCCACACGAGCACACGCACAGATCGCTCCTCCTCCATCCCTTTTCTGCTGGCACTAGTCCGAGGTGCTGTTCCAAGTGTGAAATGTGGGTGCAGGCAGCAATTCACAGACTGTGCATTGCTTCTTTGTGTTTGTTGGTGGGACGCTGGAAAATGGGGCTGGCACAGTTCAGCCCTCACAAATGCTTAGAGCCATCCCTGGGGACAGGAATATCATGAGCCCAGAAAAACACAGCATTTAGCTGCTTGGTACTGAGAAATTTCAGGCAGATTTCCAAAAGCCTTCGAAGCGAATGTTGAATTGACAAAGTGCCAAAAACCTTTCTGGCATTAAATTTCCACTCTACTTTTCTCCCTTCAGGTCAACAGTTGTTAAAACAATAATGTGATAATGCCACCCTGTGTTCCAAATATCTCGAAGCACCATCTTGTTAAGCCTCTCGGTGTCCCTTTGGGACTAAAGAGAATTGAGCTGACTTATGCATTTACAGAAGAGATAACCTCACTGAAGATAGGTCGAATGCCTGGGCAATGGCCATAAGACCATCGGCTTATGTGATAAGGTCCCAGGTCGGAATTTTCTTCTAAAATCTATGCCAAGTATTGTAGAAAAGGACCTGAAAAGCTCAACTAACATCAGAAAGGGCCAGAACAAGTACCACACAGGAGGCTGGGTTGGGGGATGGGGGATGGGGGTAAGCTAATAAACTAGTGAAAGTGATCAAAACACACCCCAGGAGGGACAACAAGGCACAGTCTAGGCATAGCAGTAAAAGCACTGTCTACAAGTCTTGCCAATTGGAATCAGTGAGAACTGGCATGTTGGCATGGGCCATTGGTACAGCTAATGTGGCATAAGGGCCATCTTGCCGTAGCAGGCACAGTGGATCTGTTCATTCTTTTCTTTTCAAAGTACATGTAAGCCTCCATCCCATAAATACAGATTCCACTGTTATGGGAGTTAGTGCAAGGAAAAAGGACTCGACCCCTACTGCAGAAGTAACTTCTCTTCCCTGAACCCTAACAATCTGGCTTTGAACACACAACCTAAACCAGTCAGTGGGATAGCTCTGATTCAGGGCTCTGAATCTGAAAGGAAGTGCCTTAGAGCATCAAGGCACATTTTAGAACTCCTTAAGACAAGTGCATCCAATGTCATAAGGTCAGCAGCACTCCCCACAATGTTGTCCCTTAGGTATGCCTTTGTCTGGGGTTCTGGCCCACCAATTTCCTTTAGTGCCTCCTTGTTTTCTGACCCTGATGCTCCAGCCTTCCTGTGGATTCAATTAGGATAGCTGATATCTTTTTAATAATTTTTTTAGCTGGAATTAACTAGGGTCAGTTTCTGTAGTTTGCAACCTGAAAGACTGGAAGAGGCAGTGGCCATGGAGAAGCTAACACTGAGCAGGCCTAGCAGCACATGTCCCCTTTGCAGCAGCGGGACCTGTCGCTGTGGAGGAAGAGCTCTGCCTAGGTAGGGCAGAAGTCCAGATATGGCAGAAGTACTAAGTGATCTAAAATCCATGGTTTGTCTTATTTTTACGTATCCTGTAGGAATACATTTCCCAGTTGCCCTTGCAGTTAGTTGTGCATGTGACTGAGTTCATTAAAAAGAATGTGAGTTGAGTGAAAGTATCTCTTTCAGACCTGGCCTATTAAAACCTTCCATGTGTGCTGCTCCATTCTTTTTCCCTTTCTGCTTTGCTTTAGGTTTTTACTCTAGGGTGGCTTTGAAGCCACATATTGAAGATGGCAGAGCTCACATCATCCTGGGTTCTCTGAATGACTGCATGAAGGAGGGTCGCCCCACTTACCTGCTCACTGGTCCAGTGTTGATACCTAAGCAAGAAATAAACTCCTGTTGTGTGAGCTATTATGCTTTTGGGGGATCTGTTTGTTACAGCAGAGCCTACATATACCATGCACAGTAAAAACCTAGTTAATCAAGGAAAGATTCAAATTCAGAGCAAGGCCAGAAGCAGTGTTGACTTGATGATGGGCCCTTGAATTGATGGTCTACAGCTTCAGAATTTGTTCTGATTAGGAAAAGGACAGAGGACAGTTGGTATGGAATCTTTTTTTTTCTTTCTTTAAAAAAGATTTGATTTATTTATTTTTAGAGAGAGGGGAAGAGAGGGAGAGAGAGAGGGAAAGAAACATCAATGTGTGGTTGCCTCTTGTGTGCCTCCTACTGGGGACCTGCCTGCAACCCAGGCATTTTCCCTGACTGGAAATCGAACCAGCAACCCTTTGGTTCACAGGTCCATGCTCAATCCCCTGACCTGAACCAGCCAGGACTTGGGATGGAATCTTTGGGGGTAGATCATACAGCTACAGCTATACAGGTGAAAAGGATGCAGGCAAAAAAGCTCATTAAAGATTTGAAAATACTGCCCTGGCTGGCGTAGCTCAGTGGATTGAGCACAGGCTGCAAACCAAAGCATCGCAGGTTTGATTCTTAGTCAGGGCACATGCCTGGGTTGCAGGCCACAGCACCCAGCAACCACACATTGATGGTTCTCTCTCTCTCTCTCTTTCTCCCTCCCTTCCCTCTCTAAAAAAATAAATAAATAAAATCTTAAAAAAGATTTGAAAATACTAAATAGAATTTATTAGATATCAATACATCCTATTTTTTGTTTCTGTTTTATGCATTGAAGTATCTTCATGCTAGAAAAAATGAAGAAATAAATTATAGCTTTGATTCTGCTTCCCTCCCCTTCTTGAATCTGGTTTTCCCTTCTCAAATAGGTCCAAGTGATGTATCTTACTCTCCCTCTTGGTTTCCTGCCCCTACCCAGTCCCCCACTTTCTTACTCCTCAAGTAGGTGGTGCTTAGTCAGACTTTGGTAATCAAATCCATTCTTAGAATCACACAATGGCCTAAGTATGTACCTAATAAATGTTTGCTGAATATAGAAGTTATTCTTGTTTTCTCCTTTTAATGAAACATTGCACCAATATCTCCTCCTATGTTCCAGTTGAAAGAGATCTTAGAGGCCATCTATTCCAACCAGCTCACACAGACACACATACACACGCCCTTCTACAACATAGAGTCCCCTTCCACAGTATTTCTGACATGACCCATCTGGCCTGTACACGCATATTTCTGGAAATGAGAAGTTCAATGCTTTGTAGGAAAGTCTATACCATTGAATGACAGCTCAAACTTTAAGAACTTGTTCTTATTTTAAATAAATAGATTTCTCCAGAAAAATTCCACTGATTGCTCAGCATTGGAGTTCCTTGGTGATCCCATATCCCAGTAGAAAGTCCTTTGCCCAGGAGTCAGAAAAAATTTGGTTTTTAGATCTATCTTTGCAGCTGACCAGCTAAGTAACCTTAGACAAGTAGTTTCTACCCTTCTGAATGGAATCCTCAATTATTAAATGAGACATAGGAAAGGATTATATTTAAGATCATTGATAAAAATAATGCTGATAATAGAAACCACTAGAGATTCACCTCCAGGCTAGCTCTGATTCATTAGTTAACACAATTTTGGTAGGGTTATTTAGTGAGCCAAGCATGTAAAATGTATCATTATTTTTCTATACATAGTTCTTTATCTTCTCTCTCTCTCTCTCTCTCTCTCTCTCTCTCTCTCTATATATATATATATATATATATATATATATATATATATAAAACCTTCAGAGTCATGAAGTCCATATCCAATGCTGTATTTATATTTCTAGTAATCCCATCAAAAGATAAATAAATATAGGTAAATTTGTATGAGTTGCTTTAAGGCATTAAAGCTTGATATTCTTTTCTAACCACTCTCAAATCATTACACTAAGTCTATCTTTGACTACTTCTTAAAAGATAAAGACACTTACTAAATCATGGATAGTCAAAGGACACGCTGTCTGTGTGTGCCAACACCATGATGTGCCCCGTGCAGATCTGCCCGTCAGTTCTAGTGCATCCAAAACGAAACCCCAGGTGGAGAGATGTGTCCTGACACCACAGCGGTGCCCAGGGGTCAGAGATCAAGCAACAAAACAACATCCCGAAGAATCACGTGACTGCGATCACTGCATAATGCTAAATTCAAAATGGGTTTTCCGTCAATATGGGTCTTGTTAACGGACTCAGGTTGTGTAACACGGTGTGTCGAGTGCAGATGTGTGGATGAGATGGTGTCAAGGGTCCAAGTAAGACGAGAATCAGGAGCACAGGATAAATTAGGCAAAATGTAAGAGGCCTGAATTCTTCCCAAGGACTGCCTGCCTGGGTGAGTGCTTGTATTTCACATGCTCCAGCTTGAGTTTACTTAGTGGAGGGATTCATTTAGAGGAGCTGGCATTTGAAAGTTAGTTAAATTAAGGAAAGCATTATATCCAGACATTTCTCTCTGGAAGGTATTTCTGATCTTTCAACTATCTGAAGGTCTTCCCTGGAAAGTCTCTAAGCTCTTTTCAGTTCTCTGAAACAGTTCAGATTACTCCCCAGTTTCCAGTAATATTTAACATAAGTCTCAAGTCAGTAGGGTCACATTCACTTAGGACCAACATGTACTATGAAGTAGGAATGTCCCTTGTGAGGACAATTGGGAGAGGAAACTAACAATAAAATATGGTAACAGAGGACAAAAGTCATTTGATGGAAATCTCTGTGCAGAAGCACCAACCCAGAATGATTCTCTAAGGAGCTGGAGAATTGCCCTTGGGTGCTGGATGTCACCTGAGCCTTACCCATATGCTAGAAACACACCAACACAAGCCTGGAGTCTATATGGAACCAGTCAGGGTCCTGCTTCACTGAAATAATCCCAAGAATCCCCATTCCCTCGTAGAGGCTATCCTTTGGGACCTTCCGGCAACACATTTCACTTGCAGGCTCTCCCCCACTGACACGGGTCCTGTTGGAACAGCAGCTGGAAGAGCTGCTTCTGGTAGGACGCGGAGATGGGGCCAATGCAACGGAAGGGAGTCTGTGAGCACCGTAGAGGGAAAAACTCTATCTCAAACAAATATATCTCTTAGTGCCAAGAAAGGTTAAAGTCCACAGTAAGAATCACACCTGAAAAGCATGTGTGATTCAGCCACCCTGAAAAGCATCCTAAATAGGGTGGTTTTCATTAACTAAATATGCCCTTAAGTGCTTTGTAGCCAAAGGTTATAAAACCTTTTCAAGGGTGTGTGGGCCACAAAAGGAAGAGATCCGTGAGCATATTTTCACATTGGCAAGAAAAGCAAAATGTCAGTCAACTAAATTTAAGATTGTTCACACACATCTGCTACCACCAGAATGTTATAGAGTAAAGAAAGAAAGAAAAAGAAATGTGAATAGCTCCCAGTCTAAATAGCTCTGGACATTTTTCTATTGTTCAGATGACTTGTGCTATTTCAACAATGATTAAAAGGCTATCAAAGCAGAAGCCAAGACATGTTTGTGGTCCATCATATAGCAACAATTTTTGGTTAAATAAACATGTAGACAACCATATCTCACTACAAAATGTTATGTTAGATCACTATTGTTATAAACACATCACTAAAATGTGTACAGAAAAAGCAAGAAATATAAAATGTTACACTTTGACAATATCATAAATGAATCACATCTCTGAGAGACAGTGACAGAGACGAAAACTGCTAGAGAATAAGGTCCTGAATAGGGCACATTTGCCCCCATTTCGGAACATAAAGCAGATGCATCTTATGACAGAAGCTTCAAATCCTCTAAATGAGAATGCTACAGACTAATCAACCATAATGATTTGGCCAAAGTCCACTGTCAGCAGGGAATGGATACAGTTTATCATAAAAGAACAATCAAAGTTTTAAAATCACAGAAGTGCACTCAACAATGTGTGAAAGGCACTACTTATTCATATGTAAAAATCAAAGCATAATTATAACATTTGGGGAAATTAAAAGAATTGGAATCATAAATCTACATTTCACTCTTACTAAAGAACTGAGTTATTTTAAATATTAACATCAATTAAAGAAATCATCATTGGACCTATTAAGCAAAGCTTACAAAAATGTATAATAAGAAATCAATAGAAAATTAAGTGAGTTCCTCTAAAATTTTATACTACAGACACTGTCAAAATTTACCCCCAAGTCAAATGTCAAATTACTAAAGAGTTAAGATGCAAAACAGCAAATTCACTTGGAAATCATGCATATAGAAGTAGTTATAACTATTTATATAAAGAGTTGAGGGTTTAGCTAAGTAAACTGCATTTTACTACTGTTTTTTACATATAAGGAGAACTATTGAGGGAAACAAATTTCATAGTAAAATAATATAAGAAGATAGTCTTATTAGACTTTAAAATAAATGATTCAGCATAAATAAGTGTTCCAAACCTCACAACTTGCCTGAGAAAAGATAATTTGTCAAATTACTTTTTATAACACTATATACTCTTAGACAAATTTGAATAATTAATCAAAATAGCTACTGGAGTATCTTCATAGCAATTCAAAGAATCTTTATTGTCTGTGTGATATCAGAGTTACACTTTTGACAGTTTTAAAGAGAGTGTTAAAAGGTTTTTAAACAAACGATTTTTAAAATTTCTGGCTTGAACAATTAATATGGACTATTTTGAAACTAATTAAATATTTCCAATGATGCCTAAAAGTACCTCGGCAGTGGTCTGTATCTGTTCATTTTATAAAAGGATCTAACCTTTCCTCTTATTGTATGCTCTAGTCCACAAACTGTATATCAGGAAATGTAAAATTTCATAAACTGTTAAATAACCCCTATGTGTCCGGCATTAGAATACCTAGACATTTGCTTCTTTGGTAACTGAAAGTCAGATAAGCAATTAAAAAGTCTAAAACCATCTTTCCAAATGAGCACAAATCAGAAACCACTTTCAAAAAGAGAACCTTCTGTTTACAAAGGGCAACAGCCTCTATATTTCAAACTATTTAATGTGTATATAAAAATGCTATTTCCAAAACAATTGTTTTGTCCAACTGCAAGGCAATTATTTCACGGTGAATTAAAAACAAAAACTCAGATTCTCAAAATTCAAAGTACCGAACATTCGCATACCAACATATGCAATGGGAAAGTAATTTTCAAGTTAATATATTAGTAGTTTCTAACATTATATTTTAAATGGTTGATCCTGAATTAAAAATGTAACAAAGGCCATCACTGTATATGGCTTAAATTTAGCCCGGCTTGGTTAGACTGTGGATTTTCCTCCCTCCATGTGTAAAAATATGATCTACCTAAAGTAGATGACAGGTGTTTGTAAAACTTACACGGTCAGACTGCTTGCCGTGGTCACAGTCCCACGTCTTCACACTCTGTCCAGACCTCTCCATGGTGCTGAAGAGTTACTCTTGCCCATTTGAGAGGAAAGAGGTGTTTATTCGAACCAGCTTCGAAAGAAATCCATAGAGGGCCGCCTGTGTTAGCAAGTAAAGTTATCTGAAGAATTTTGGCAACACATACTACAAACGAGACTCTTTGACCTTCAGTTATCAATCATGATGCTCAGGCAGCTCAAAAAAGATTTTGGAGCAGAAATCTTCAAATATTGACAAGAGAGAGAGAGAGCTCCTTGGGAGTTGAAGCTTGCTGATTTTTGCCAGTGTTCTTCAAATTGAAACACACACACTCAGACTACAAGGCTACTCAGAGAAGAGGGGATTCCAGAAAAGTTCTTGATCTTAATGCAGAAAACAAGCTCCCATTAGTAAAGCAGCCAATTCACTTCATCTTATCATTACATCCACTTTTTGGTAAAAACATAATGAAATGAAACAAAGCTCAGAATTCCACAAGCCACTGCTCACACTATGTAAACAGATATGCCGCACTCTAGCCCAGCTTCTGCCAGCTGAAGACCATCGCAGCAGAAATCAGGCTCTTGTGGCTTCCACAGATTATCTCCTTCTGAGGCTGAAACATATAAAGAGCCACATGACACCAGTGATGTCATCTCTAAAGCAGGTCACAGTTGCTGCTGTATGTAGATGGAGTCCTTCCAGTGAGTGTTTGGCATAATGATTTTCTTGAAAATCCACTTGTATTAAATAGCATGGTCTTCTATCAATATACTTAACCCTATCAATACAGTGCCATGAAGAGAAAATCAATTTATTGCTCATGTATAAAGCAGAGTCTCTGCTTAACTTAAGATCAGCTCCTGGTGCTGCTTTAGGAAATGAAGAACTGTGATTAACTCCTGGTGAATGCAGTGAGGAAGGGATTTCCCCCTCCCGGAGCTGCAATGGGAGCTGGAGGAGCTGTAGAGACCCAGAATCTGCTTCTGAAACATCTGTCAAGATTTTTAGCAAGTTAAAAAAAACTTGCTCTTTTAAACACCAATCCATAAAGATTGCAAAATAAAAAGGAAGGCAACTGTCTTCAACTCCTAACAACATTTCATTCAATGAAATTTTTAAAATGTTTTATAGACAAAACAATCTTACTAACAGCATATCATTTAATGAAATTAAAAAAATGTTTTATAGACCAAAAAATCTTACTATCTCAAAAAATTTAACTATGTTTTCAAATGTTGGTAGGACACTTTTCTTTAACTCATCATTTTTAGGTGTTTTCCAGATCTCAACAAAGTAACAATTAAAATTTTAACTGTATTATAAACAGTCTGCACATGTAAGGTAATAGCATACATAGATATTATTTCAAAGGATGTGTAATAATGAGAAATGCCCATTTCCATTCTGTGTAATGTTTTCTTTTATCTTTTTCAACTATGCATCACACATTATAATTTAAAACTTTCAGTCATAGATGACATTCCTGCCAGCTAATAGTTACATCATCTGATCCCCTTCATGCCAACTTAATAACCCTGATAGTCAAAGAGAAGAATAACTTTAATCAGTGTTTATTGCATGCATCCCCTTTTAATAAAAACCAGGATAGATCAAACAACAGAAACCGTCCCTGAAAAGCATAGCATCTGTCATGTTTTTGATAAAGAATCATAAATCTGAGGAAGAGAAAACAAAATTTCTACACAAACAGTGCCTCTGGGCAAACTCTATTATTACAATATATTGTTTTGGTGTTAGATCAGGAAAACTTTGCTCAGCACCTCCTACAGGTATAGGTACGTAATGTTAAAATATCAAAATGAAAACTGGAAAAAATATTGATTCCCTGGATGTTCTGGTCATGTAAGTTTCCTAAATAAAATTGATTTTTTGCAGCTTCTATAACTCAGTGTTTTCTATAGTTTGACAATAAGAAGGTTACCTGGCATATTTTTAAAAATATGGAACCCAAGGCTTGTTCCCAGATAATTCTGATGCAATTAATCTGCTGTGGTTCTGGAATCAGCATTTTTTTAAGTTCCAAAAGCAATTCTTGTTTGGGAAACACTGTAATAATTAATATATCACAATGTATGCAATCATATGAAAATAAAAATAAGTAAAAAATATTTGTGATGTTTTGTCATGACAGTAGGCCAATTGTTGCTAGTGAAGCAGCCAGTGGTGGGGGCTCCTGCCTTCCCATCTCATCAGGTTTCTATGAGGAAGCGCTTTCTGAAACACTGCCTGTTTCCGATTTCCATCCTATAATACTCTCCATAAAGGCGGACGGAGCTAACCGATTGGAGGGTTAGGCAAAGGAACTAACTCAGTTGTTCTTCCTCCATTTTTCTACAGAATCCACCTCCCCGCACCAGATCTGTGGGTGAGGTTGGCAGTTTTCAGGTGTGTTCTGTGATTGGCAGGTTTCCCTAAATCCAAAGTTCAGTAGCAGGAAGCCCAGCGGGTCCACAAATCAGTTATTACCTCGAATCCAGCTTTGACAAAAAACAAAGCTGAGATTTTATATCCCTTTGCTTAAATCTCTTGCCTTTTAAAATAAGTTCAAAAATTAAGAAGCTAAAAGGAATTATTTATTGTTCACTAAAACCCCATCTTCTAGTACTGTTATACTATTGACTAGACCTGGTCTTTGTTTACCTATTAGCCAGTTAATGTAACAAGTTTTATATGTGATAGAATTTAATAAAGTTAGCATTTGCATAGTACAGCTCTATGATACAGGCCTACAAAGGAGATGTCAGAGGTAAACGTTTTGTTGAAAGTTTTCAAAATGCATCGTTCAACTCTTATTTATTATTGAGTCACTTAGAAAAAAACTCTAACTTTTGGAATTTTCTTCAGCAACTTTTAACTTAGAATAGTGTTTCCAAAAGTGTTCCATGGATCAATAGTTCAGTACGATGTGCCTCTCACTGAGTTTTATGGTCAAGGACGTTTGGAAAACACAAAACAGTAATACCATTCCTGCAGACTGAACATGTGTATTAGTCTAGAAGGCTGTAAGAATTCCTGAAGTAAATCAATTGGTTTATTTCACCCTTTCCCCAATTACCATCTATCAATATCCTGTGAGACTACTATTCCAGCTACCACACTCTAGGAAATTCTATTCTAGAAGATGTTTCAGCAGTCAAATTTTTGTTAATATCTAAACTTACTATACAATTAACCAGTGAAATATTATTGAGTATCTCCTATATAAGTTATCAGTGCATTTGTTATGAGGATTTCCAACCATGGCTGGGGAATCATGTAAATTCTGCAAGAGTCGAGGTTGTTCATATTTGGGTGCTCATTGCATCTTCAATGCTTAGTAACTGCCCGGCAAACAGTAGGTACTCAGATATTTGTTGAAATGAGTGAACAAATGATAAAGACCCAAGGGATGTGAATAACTACCCACTCCCACACACCCAAATATGTTTTTTCTTTTTAAAGAAAATCTGAAAGATCCTTAGGCCAATGAGCTTTCCAATTCCTCCTTGGATACTAAAGCATCTTTCATACTCAGCTAATGTTGGTTTGTAATAATGAAAATGGGATTTGCAGCAGAGGGTGCACTCTGTCTGAACTACAGGTTCACCCAAGCTG
The DNA here is from genome assembly GCA_004024845.1 of Tonatia bakeri. Lineage (NCBI taxonomy): Eukaryota > Metazoa > Chordata > Mammalia > Chiroptera > Phyllostomidae > Tonatia > Tonatia bakeri. Next base: position 55,400 of record PVIA01007692.1, read on the forward strand.
CAGAATAAAGACAGGAGTCATGTGAAGACAAACGCTGAGACTAGATTTGAGGTAAACTGCAAAGAGAACAAGCTCTTTCTTAACTCTCTGTAGCACAACGAGGCACTCAATGCTTAGGTTTTTGCATCTATACTCACTGGTCAATAACTTTGAGATGCTAAGGAGAATTTATTATATTACTATAGATGAATAAGTCAGTTACCTAACAGCAAATTGTTGGTTTTGTACATCATTCTGAACGCAGAAAATGTTCAATATTAGCAGTCCCTAACCAAAAGAACATGCCCATTTAAACCTATCAAGAAAAATGTCCTCCAATCATTAAGTTAAAAGGATGATTTAGGAAAAGGAATGTACACTATCAACCATATTCAAAGGCATAAAAAGGAGAGTGTTTGTGATATAAAGATAGTATTTTTATACAAACACATATTTATTCAAACTGTCATATATGATTATGTGTTATGCAATATTATTTCTAAAAGTTTTGAAAAGAAAACATTTGTCCCATAAGACCCAGGTTTGAAGAAAAGAGAAATGCATCTACTGCTGTGTAAATACCAAGAAGTCTTCTCTTTTCACATGTGATTCCATATTACATTCTCTGAACCAAAATTTAAGACAAACAGACTAACAAAGAATTTGGGCTATTTGGGTGTCTTAGTGTTGGGGTGCTGAAACGTTAGAACTCATGGAACCTAAATTTATGGCAACAGCTAGGCATAATACTATAACTTGTCTCTGACCTGGAAAATCTGGGTTATTAAATTATTAAGCAGCACAAGGCTTACATTCTCTGTAATTTTATAGCTCTCAAGACTGTATTGAAAAAGGTTCCAGGAATTTCTAATAGGGCCTGAGTTCCCCCCAAAACAAGTGCAACTTTGTAATACTTTCTCCCTTTAGTCACTAGATTTTTCCTGATGTGTTCAAAGCCTGGAAGTTGTAAATCTCAAAAAAGGAAATAAAACCAGGAGGTAAAGACGCAGTTTGAATGTAGGCGCACAAGCCAAGTTGGGCACACAAGGGCAGCGCGGGCTTCTGGCAGTACCGTATAGTTGGGAAGGTTTGGTGGGTCGCCGGATGCCCCTTCTAACTATCCAGCTACTTTCGCTAAAAGCCAGGACCACTCAATCAGCACATAGACAGAAGGGCTCCACGGCCTTCTCTCCAGGACAGCCAAGGTAATGGGGTCTTCAGCTGGCCAAGCCATTGCCCTTGAACCTGCTCAGGACTGTGATTCTTCTTGACCAAGAGTACAGCAGGGCCTAGAGGCTGGGAGCACGCAGCTACTAGAACGGTACTTTCCACAGTGACTTGCCTGAGAGGGGAGGCCAAGTGACCCTATTCTCCCCAAAGTACTGGAGGTCCTCCCTTTCCTTTCCCTCAGGGCTGCAGGGAGGAGCTGGTCCAGGCTTGCCTTTACTATGCGTGTGGGTGTGGCCTCTCAGAAGAAACCTGTTCCTTTAAAGCAAAATGACTTGTACCTGGTTTTACCTTTGGATATTGAAAACTGGTCTTTAAGGGGAGCAACACTAAAATAAATACTTAATTTATTACTTTTGTATTGGACAGCTCTAATTTCATAATACACATGTATCTTCTGAATATACATTATATGAATATGTATATTCTAGGACACAGTGAGATCTCACGGATTTATTTGGTGAATCAGAAACAGGCACTGTGCCCTCCCCCACCCCACCCTGTGAGAATCAAGTTAGAAATTCCATCTCTGTTCTTCACAGCTTTTCCTCGGCATTTTGAACACATGAAGTGTTTTCAAGAGCAGATTCAGATGGTCTGACATTTATGGAGGGACTTCAGGGTCACAGGCTCTGCCGTGTTTCATGTGTGTAGTGCCACCTAATCTTCACAATGACACCAGGCCACCTCTGGGGTGGGTGTTGTTACCAGTCTGCAGGCGAGAGTGACCTCCCAGGTGTTACGACTTAGACTCACAAAAGTAGTGGCCAAGTGGCTACTTGAAGGCAAGGAGCTGAGGGCCTCCTTCTAGGAGCCCTATTGCCCCCTGCAAGCCGGGCCGCAGAAGAGAGGAGCCAACGGGATGGAGTGGGCAGGGCCAGGAGGACAGGCCTGGGTAGGCAGGACTAATCCAAGCCGAATGGGATGAGAATGTCTCCGAACCATTCAGAGATGTTTCAGAATTTATCTGTAGGAGTAGGCTAATGATTTGGGACAAGGTTACCAGTCCAAATGAGAATATGTTATTTTATAATTTCTTTCTATGATATCGTATGAGACAAATTACAGGTTTCTCAGAGCTGGAAACTGAAAGAATAAGTATTTGGTCATATGAAATTGATTAATTGTAAGTACACAAAACATCTTCCACTTTGTCCTCCGTACAAAACTAATATTTTCATGGTTAAAAAAAGTTGCTCTTTTTTCCTCACTTTAATACTCACAAGCTACATTTCCCAGTAACAGTTGCTATTCACAATTTCTATTTCTAAAGCAAATTTTTCTGTTACCACATGATACATTATGGTATAAGGGTACTTAATATGCAAATTGCTAACATAACTTAATATTATCTTCCCTCCCGTTGCTCTTTAATTTGGCATTGAGCAGCTGAGGTTTGAGGTTTTAATCAAAGAGCATTGAATTAGGCAATTTATAAAATCAAGTGAGGATTCTTTTTAAAATTATTTAATTCACTGTTTATACTTCTTAAATTGTAAGATAATCTCAGAAAAGCATTAACTGATTGTCACTTCCACTGCTTGACCAAGTAGCACAGTGTGGCAGGAAAGGGCAGCCTGCAGGCCACAGGCAAGCGTGCAGACCCCAGCAAGTCAGTTATCTTTAAGTCTCATTTTCCTAAATGGGGACAATCATGGTACCCCCTTCATAGTGTCATTGGGAGGAATAAGTGAAATAATCCACAGCAAGCATTATTAGCAAAGTACCTGGCAGCTCTTACCAAGATGATGAATTGGAGAGCTCATACTGAAACATTACCATTGATATATATTGTAAAGCAGTAATATTCTAAAGACAATATTAACTATTATGCATAGCCAAAACAATCAGAGCAGAAGCATGCAAAAGCATCGTTCTCTGCACAACTCAGGGAGTCACCCTGACCAGGTTGCTGGTCCCCACATTATGTAGCATGTGCTTGGGGCAGACAGCTAGGCTGGGCAGTAATTGCAGTTATACAGGGGTAGGGGTGGGAGGAGCAGCTGGCAAGGCCCCAGGGTTAAGCAAGGGCAGACTGGCCTCCAGTTGAGGCTGTGTTAGTAGAGGAAAGGCAGGGACCTGAGACAAGGACAAGTGATGGATCGGAGGAGACAAACAATGGTCTAGGCACCACCAAGATCAAGCCCAGGGAAAGAGGGCTGAGATTTCGTAAGCTGCAAGGGATCTAGTGAGAGTCAGAGGCCCAGAGAACGCCCCCCTCCGGGAGATGCCTCACTGAGAGCATTTGACTGGGACTGAAGTTCCAAAAGGAATCACAGGTTATTAGAGGAAGCACATCCCTTTATGACAGGCTTAGCTAAGGTGGGAGTGCAAAGGCAATAAATCCAAACCTTCAACTCACAGGCAGAGTGATTTCTGATACTGTTTTGACCATTCAAACGGAGTCTTCAAAGTCTTTTAACTTTCACCTTGCATTGATATTCACAGGGAAGCTATCCAAAACACTCAATTTTCACATTATTTTCCACTCAGAAATCATGAGTTAAATACAAACTTTACTAAACTCAACCATTTCCCACTGTGGTTCATGGGCGCCCTCTGGTGACACAGTAAGGCCAGCTAAGGCCATTTCCCCTAAAAATTTTCTTAAAGGTGCTGATTCACTAAGTATTCAATTTCTGCTGTCAGCTAGAAATAGATCTTCTGCCACTGTTAGTTGCACAGCTATAAACTCAACTCACTGCTCTCCCTCTAGAATCCACAACTAGATAAAGCTGTTTATTAAAGAATATAAAATGCAATCATCTAAAAACATTTCAAAGTAACCTTTGCTTGCTCCCAATGTGAATACATTATTTTGGCTGTTAGGAAGCCTTTTTACAAATGAATAAACAGGATTACAAAGTAGTCATTACAAGGAAGGCATTTTTTTTAAATAATATCCTTGCACAGTTGCGTCATTTCTCCTCCTAACAGTGCTCCAGTGACTATCGCTAATGGTCAGTCACAGTGGCTAAATCCACAGAACTCTGCATCACAATCGCCTGATCATTTATTTCCTACCACATTTTGTTAAATAAAGACTTTCAGCGATCCTTTTACCCCTTAACTCCGTACCCGGGGTTCTTAAACTGGTGGCCACTGGAGCAAGTGCAGTCTGCAAACATGATCTAGTTGTTTTAAATTTTCTTGCTGGTTGCTCCCATTTAAAAATCTAGATTTCTGGCATCTCCTGCAGAAAGAAAGTGACCTTTGACAGCATGTGTCCTGCATCCCCACATGGTGACACATGTCCAGTAGCTCTGTGGGACCGTTGTTTTAGGTCCTCAGTTAGCCAGTCACAGCTCGGCCCACATCGGCCATGTGGGCAACCTACACCTGTAGGCATTAAAGTTGCAACCCCTGAGTTTGTAATCCTTTTCAGTACTTTCTGTAAAAGTTCCCTTTATAATCTTTATAACCAAGCTCATCTATTACATTAGCACCACAAAATGCTACCAGAGGCACAGACTAAAAGGAAAAAGATATAAAGATATTCTCGGTAATACACAAATGAGTAGTTTAGGTTGATGGCAAACACGTCAATTCCCTCAGACTTGATAAAGTTCACTTTGTGTTTATGAATCATGCCCTGGCTTGGAGATAACAAACCCTCACTGTGGGTTCACACGCAGCAAATAAGCCATGTAGGTCCTCCGACCACAAATCACCTGCCACCTCTGAAGACTGCTGTCCTGCAGTCAAAGCCCCAGTGATCAGGTGCTCGCCAGTCAGACCAGGAGAAAGACAATGGCACTCACCGGGGTGCTGCTGTCCGAGAAGGTGTTCATGCTGACGGAGCTGCTCAGCTTGTCCGAGGACACGGAGGGCGGGGACGTGCACCTCTTCTCCAGGGGGTCCTGCCGCTGCAGGTACTCGCGCCAGGCTCGCTGAATGCTGAAAAAACCCCAGCACACACAGAGTCACTCCCCTGTCACAGCCCACAGACTCAGAAAAGCACAAGGCGTCTGAAGGAACTGGCTTTGGAGACAGGGAAACTGTCACGCGTAGAATGTGTCACGGGAAATCGGAAGACCTGGACTGTCTCTGTTCCACTGGTCTGACTTTCACAGACTTGACTAAGCTAAATCAGTCTACAATTGTCAGCTTAGTCAGAAAAAGTCATCAGTCAAAGGGAAACTACTTTGCACATGTAAATGTACTTTGATTTATGGAACACAAAATCTTCCAATTTCTCATCCTCTATTTCAAATGAGAATAATAAATAGGCTGACATATCACTTACTCATTCACTCAATACAGCATTGCCGAAGGCTTGTGTCCAGGTCAGTCCTAGGTTCTGCGCAGACTGCAATGAAGTGCTGGGAGTGACCTTCACACAGACTCAAGGTGAAGGGCCAGTGTGGTCTGCATGGCCAAATGCAGCGGCCCTGCTCTGGGATAATATAGGCAAGAGCCTTGCAGTCATGGATTTTACATATTGGGAAAGGAAACAAGTAATGTTTGATAAATAAAGAAAGGAATGGTGGAGAAAAAATATCTGAGAGTGATATATACTACTCAGAAAATTAAAGTAATGTGATTAGGTGGCTGCTTGAGATTTCACTAAGGAAGCTTTTTATTTGCTATGATTAGTATCCAAAAAAAATGTCATCTTCTGCTTTGGGGAATAGAAACCTCTTCTTCGTGAAAGCTAAGCGATTTTTTTCCACTTGGACTGACTTGTAAGCTTTGAGATTAACATCTAGGTTTTCATAGGTGATCAGTGAACACTATCTGTCCTCTCCCGGGAGCTAGCCGAACATGAAGACCGATTGTCAGCATTCAGCCTTTTGAAACAGTTGCACTAATTCTTTCACTATCTCCTCTAGATTCCTGAAAGCATCTGACCTTCTATAATTCTTCTGCATACAACTAAAGTCATTAAAGTTGTTTTTGTATAAACAAACTGATTGATTTTCATTGGCTAGAATGGTTCAAGGACCATCAATTTTCAACAGTCAGAGGATACAAAGAACATAGAAACTGCTACCGCATTATTGAGTTTTTCCGTGTTTCCTAATTTATTAAGGCTCTGTGAATTACAATGCTCAAGGAAAAGTTGGAAGCTGCAGTGAAACTATACCTTGGGATCAGAGGCCAATTTCTTTGAAACTATGAAATATAAGCTAAGAAAGGGCAGTGGTCCTTCCTCAGAGGCCAGAAGCTTCTGCCAGACTCTGTAAGGGGCTCTTCATGGTTTGCATAAAACTGCAAGAGTAGATATGGTTTAGGGCTTTTTTAAGGGCCCTCCAAAGTATATACGTATTTCAGGTTCCATTGAAGCACGATCTGACCCTGCTTCGCATTATACGTGGCCACTGTTTTATTACGCAATGCTTGCTTTAAATACACCCTTATTTATTTTTCTTTGGTTTAAAGATTTTAAACACAGGCTCTAAGAAGATCCTGTAAGATTACATGCCTGACTCTTGCTTCTTCTGGGACCCATTTTATTATTAAGGAGTGTTGAAATTTTGGAAGTGTTAGTGATTTCCACATTCTCTGAAGCACTTGAAGTGCTGAGTGTCACCCAGGGCCATACTGACAAGTTCTGCCACTTGAGGACACCTAACATCTGTAAAACTGCCCATCAAGGGCTTAAAAATCTGTGACATTTTTAAAGTGATTTTTATTATTATTTTTATTGAATTTATTGGGATGACATTGGTTAATAAAACTATATACATTTCAAGTACACAATTCTACATCTATATTTGTATTGTGTTTACCACCCCAAGTCAAGTCTCCCTCCATCACTACTTATACCCCCTTTTCCTCCTTCTACCTCTCTCTTTCTCCTCTTCCCTCTGGCAATAACCATACTATTGTCTGTGTCCATGAGTCTTTTTCTATTTTGCTTAATCCCTTCACCCTTCTCACCCAGCCACCAACTCCTTCCCTCTGACAGCTGTCAGTCTGTTCTCTGTATCCATGATTAAAGTGATTTTAAAAATCTCTCCCTCTTGCCCTGGCTGGTGTAGCTCAGTGGATTGAGCGTGGGCTGCTAACCAGGCATCGCAGATTCGATTCCCAGTCAGGGCACATGCCTAGGTTGCAGGCCATGTCCCCCAGCAACCATACACTGATGTTTTTCTCTCTCTCTTTCTTCCTCCCTTCCCTCTCTAAAAATATAAATAAATAAAATCTTAAAAAAAAAATCTCTCCCTCTCCCCCGCCCCCCATACTTGCCCTGCCTCCCTTTCTCCCTCTCCTTGACTATTCAGAAAAAAATAGTAAGAAAATATCCACTCGAGATACGACATTTTAGCTTGTTGAACAGCAGAGGGCGGTGTGACACCTTTGAGGAACCACACAATGCCGGTCAAAACCGAGGTCTGCAAAGGGGAATGTGCACTTAAGCAACCCCTTTCCCTCTCTGACTTCTATGGAACTTGGAAAGTGATGTATCAGCGTTCCTTAAGGTAGAGATTAAGAATTCAATATTCCTTTTTTCCAAGTGGATGGATATTTTCTTTTTAATGTACAAGAGAATGTGACAATCCTGAAGACAGAAAGGGGATCCCAGACGTCCCCCCGAGGCCAGGCTGAGGGCACGCTGGGCAGCCCCTGCTCCTCATGAGGAAGAACCCGGTAACCGCGCAGCCGATTGCTGCCAGGCCTTCGCGTCTTCAAGAACAGTCAGAAATCTGGCTCCCTATGTGAAAGTTACTAGTTCTTAAATGTCACTAAATAATCTTTAAAATTTCAAAATACGTTTATTACCTAAGTGGGCTGAACGTGAGGATGGGAAAAGACAGTATCGAAAAGGTCACAAGTCTGAATGTCCCAGGAGACAATAGCTAATTACATTAGTGGCTCCTTTGTGTGCTTTCTCCCACTCGACCCTCCCCACGGGGGAGCTGTAGAGGTGCTGTTTTACCACAGTGGCAGGTTTTGCCTGCCCAGCATTAGTTTCTTTTTGTTCCAGAACCCGTTTTCCATGGGGACCCACTAACCCTCAATCCATGAGCTTTTGGGGTGGAACCGATCGTAACCCTCCACTGCGGAGAACAGCCTGTGTGTCAGGGCTGACAAACCAGGGGGCAGTGACATGGCTCGGGTCAGGCTGATGCAAGACTGCTGGGATAACAGGCCCCCTTTTCACCTGGAGATTTCCAGCTGTGGGACATAAGCCTGGAGCTGCCATGGCCACGGCGTTGGGAGAGCCCTTGTGAGAATGAGGCAGTGATGTGAAGAGCAGAGCTGACAGAAGAAGCAAGACAGAAGAGTATGATTGCCTTGTTTGACCTGCTGGGTCGAGTTCCCCTTGGAGCTTAGGCCCTGGGTGTCTCTGTTAGGTGTTTCAACATCATCTCTTCTTATACCCATTAGTCTGAATTGAGTTTCTGTTACTTGCAGCCAAGAGTCCTAGCCACATTTCAAGGAAGAAGATGGGAACTAACTGAGAGATCCAACACTTGGACCAGATCCCCCATCTCCCCACTGCACCAAGCTCCCTTCTCATGGTTCGGCCAGACAGAAAGAGAGCAGAGAGCAAGATGGTGGGTGTGGCTGTCACATGCAGACATCTGGTGGATCGTCAGGGCCCCTATTTGTTTAAGCCTCTATAGGCAACTAAGAGTAACCCTAAAAGATATGTCATGTTTTCATTGTCTGGTGTCTGCCCCAACCCTGTATCCTGGCACGACCTGCCCAAAGGCCAGCGAACGGCCAGCGAACGCCATCGGCTGGCTTTCCATGCCATTGCCATGTCTCTGGTCTGCCTCCTCTGAGCTCCAGTTTCTGCTTAGTTTGTAATTCCTGACTTCAGCTCCTTATTTGACTATTGCTACTTACTAAGCATCATAGACTTACTCCCTTCTGGATCTTTCTGCAGGTAAAGAAACCTACAGAAATACTTATGACCACACTGACTGTCAAACACCCCTCTCCTCAACTCCCTCACAAATGGGAATTTAGGCAACTCGAGTCTAGGCTCCATGACACTCTTTTCTTTATGAAGACTGAGAAGGCATTTCAGAAATAAGGCACAGGGGCACATAGGCTGCTGAGTCTCTGAAACAGAATAATTCCTCTGGGAGATATTAACCACACCATCCCTGGAGAACATCCCAGCAGGCCCTGGCCCCCCAGACCAATGCTTTCAAATCAGCACATGAGTTTCTTTCACCTGAAGGCTTGGTGCTTTCCAAAGGCTGCCTCTGCCCTGGGCTAGGAGGGGGGGGATGGTGCACGAGCCCTTTCAGAGCTGTTCTCAGTTCGCCACAATCCCACGGGTCTCCTGGGCACGAGCCCAGTCGGTTTTCAAAGCCAGATGTTTTGATGTTTGTCTTTCTGGTACTTGACTTAAAAGTTGGGGTGCCCAATGTGGGATATGAGCCTTTGCTCCTCAGGGCTATGCTCTGGGTTTTGAGTTTCCACCCAATTGTGAAGCATTGCACTGTGGTGGGGTTTATGGCCTCTCCTACCTGCTTCTATGTGGTTTCCATTTTGTTTGGTCAACATGGAGGGATTGCTCTGCAGGTTTTTAGGTGTTTTTTTTTTTTTTTCCCAAAAAGAAAACAGTTCCCTGTGCAGCTGTAGATTCTGTTGTGTCCACTGGTGGAGGTGGGTCCATGACTTTGCCCTCAGAAATTAAGTGTGTTTAGAGTGAGGTAGGTTCTTGCTCATGTTTGTGCCTCATTAGTTGTGGCCTTGGGCAAAACACTGAACTTATTGGCTACCTTTTGCTTATCCACAACACAGAAAAACAGTAACTTCTTTGTAATTCTTACAAGGAGTCAAGGATAAGGTCTCCAAGTCACTCAACCCAAACCTGACAAAGAGAGCTCCTGGATAAATCACTACAGTTAAGAATACTTAGTATTTTTAAGTACCATGAACAAATTGTATACATTGATAGGATATGCTGGATTCCTCAGGGCCTTTACTGGCATTTATTTTATTGGCCCAAATTGATGTTAAAATGTGTTTGGAAAAGGTACAATTGCATGGAAAAGATGCACTAGGCTAAATGCTTTTCTTGGAGTCTCTCACTGAAAGGTCACTGCAACCCTTTAAGGAATGGTTGGCAGCTTCATTTCACAGAGGAGGCCCAGGGAGGCGGGCAGTGCTCCCCAGGTCCCACCCTTGGTGAGGAGCAGAGAGGGGACTTGAACTGAGTTTGCTCTAACTCCAAAGTCTGTGCCCTTGACCTCTCTTTTTTAGATTAAATTTTTGACTAAGTTGATAGGCATTACTCTTAAACAAATTACTGAGAATTATCTTTGAAATTTTGGGGAGAATTGTCTTCTCCCTCGTATGCATGTGTGTGTCTCCTTTTTAGAATCTAAATGTTTCATCACTGCATCAAACATATTAATTAAAAAGTGAGAGGAAATGAACGATTTAACGAGCAGACATTTATTTGTTTTTTTATTGTTTATGCTTTTACGGTTGCCCCAATTTTTCTCCCTTTGCCCCCCCCCCAGCCAGTCCCCACGCCATTGTTCAGGTGATGCGTGTATGTCCTTTGTCTAATCCCTTCCCCTTCTTCGACCAGTCCTCACCTCCCTCCTCCCCTCATGCAGATGTCAGTCTCTTCCTTGTTTCTGTGCCTCTGACTCTATTTTACTCGCTAGTTTATTTTGTTCATTAGGTTCCAGTTATAGGTGAGATAATATGGTATTTGTCTTTCACCTCCTGGCTTATCTCACTTAGCATAATAGTCTCCAATTCCATCCATGCTGTTGCAAAAGTTAAGAATTCCTTCTTTTTTTTTTACTGCTGTGTAGTATTCCATGGTGTAAATCTACCACAGTAACGAGTAGACTTTTTTTTGGGGGGGGGGGATCTTTTTATTTTTGTCCTGTGTAATTCTTCTTTTTTTTAACATCGAGTTTTTGGGTTTTTTAAAAAGATTTTATTTATTTATTTTTAGAGAGGGAAGGGAGGGAGAAAGAGAGAGAGAGAGAGAAACATCAGTGTGTGGTTGCTGGGGACCATGGCCTGCAACCCAGGCATGTGCCCTGACTGGGAATAGAATTTGTGATGTTTTGGTTCGCAGCCCGCGCTCAATCCACTGAGCTACACCAGCCAGGGCTATGAGCAGACTTTTAAAAGGTAATTGGATTCAATAGATCTCTATACTGTTCCATCACAAAATAATACCTCATTAAAACACAAGGAGAGGGACTGCACATAGTCAATGGACAACTTTTAAATGAGGGTTTGAACTCAGAAGATGCGTTTTAGATCTTATTACAATGTGCAAGATGTGACCCTGACATGAAGGGCATCGGTTGGAGGGGATCTGGTGCATCTGTCTCCTTCCTGGAGGTCAGGCCTCTGTGCTGGAACCTGCGCGCCTTGGATCCGTGCATCGTCCCCAGACCCTGCTCCAGCCTTGACTCTCAGATTCATCTTTAGTCTTAGAGTTGTGCTGAAAGCCTTCATTGTGCTGCTCTCTGTATTACTTTTGCTTTCAGTAAATTTTCTGACTTGAGAGACTTGCCTTTGCTTGATCTTCAGACAACCTGCATTTTACCTCCCCCAAATGACTTTTTATTAATAGCTGTGCAGTTCTGATTGCTTCTGCCCTTTTGATGCAGTTTGATCCTCCAAGTCTGAAACTCAAAATTGCCTCTGAATGTTCACGAACTAGGCAAGGCACCCTTCCTGACGTTTCATATAAATTCCAAACACCCCACTCACCCACCACACACATTCTTTCCCCACAGCCCTCTGCTTCCTTCCAGTGGTGCTTTGCACTACCACAGGGGGAGTCTTTCTTAGTGAAATTATTTACTTTGCTGTCCTGAGTGTGAGGAAACAACTGAGAGCCTTTTCTGACCCACCCAACCCCCACCCGGGGCTCCCACCTGTGTAGGTATATAGTAAAGGTGGCTGATGCTTGAGAACAATTCTCATCTTGCTTTAAATTTAAAAAATTTTTCTATTTATTTATTTTTAGAGAGAGGGGAAGAGAAGGGGAAAGAGAGGGAGAGAAACATCAATGTGTGAGAGAAACACTGATCAGTAGCCTCTCGCGCACCCCCAGCCAGGGACCTGGCCCACAACCCAAGCATGCGGCCCAACTGGGAATCAAATCCGAGACTCCTCAGTTCGCAGGCCGGCGCTCAGTCCACTGAGCCACGCCAGCCAGGGCATCTTGTTTTATCTTTCATGCACAAAGATTGGCCTACCAAGGTACATCCCATCTCAGGACTTGCAGGGGTTGGGCTGTCCAGAAAATCTTCATTGGAACCTACTACTTGCTCTTCCTTATCAGGGATGGGAGAGGGGATTTTCTGGGAAAGCAGATGTGATGGTATAATAACCTCACTTCTCTCAACCTGCTGGGAAAAGGTGAATGTTCAGCTGGTTCCCACCCACCAAGAGAAATCAGAAGACCCTAAGAAAAAGCCTGTGATGTCTGACAGTGACTCAGGAACCTGGGACAAGGTCCCATCTTTCCCACTCAGTGCTCTACCGGTCTGAAGAACGTCTCCTGGGAAGTGGGAATAGGTAGGGGTATGTCAAGATTCTCCCTGTGGAAGATGCCAAGGTCATCCTGGGGGCAACAGCCCCAGCAGAGCAAGGGGCACAGCCTATACCATAGGTGGGGTGCTCAGGGAAGACCCAGCGGCCCTTCCTACAAGCAATAAAATAGCTCCTCAGGGTTATTTCAGAGGAAGCAACTTTCTGGAAGCTTGAGTGTGCACCAGCACTGAGAAAACCGGGGCAGTAGTGGTGTTTCGCATAGAAATACCATACAAGTAAAATGTTGTTGCCTTTTACCTTTCCTGTTCTTTTTATTTCTACCACTCAGCCCTACATTCATACGTAAGGTCTGAAAATGATTTCCCTTAGATGAAGGGGAAAGCAAATGAAGGGTGAGAGAGGCAACAGGAAGACAGCAGTGGAGGAGAAAGGAGGGTGGATGGGAGAGCAGGGGGAGGTGGGGGCAGGCAGGCTGCGCAGGTCTGAGGGGTGTGGAGGGAGGTGTTTAACCTGTCATAACAGTTAAGAATTTAATAACCAGATCAGACAAGAGTCACTGAACTGGACTAAATTCTCTAATGGGACTCAAATTCCATTATTGGGCAGATTAAGTTTTCTTCCCCTCATTCCCCACCAGTGAGTGGAATTGGGGTCCAGAGTTATTAGAAGAGATAAAACCACTCAGTTTGCACCAAACTGAGCTGAGACTCCTCCATCAAACCAGCTATGCACCAAGTCCCAGCCTTTCTGAGCTGGCTAGAATCCCAGGCTCAGAGATATTTTTTCTTTGCCTGTTCCTCCTGGCACCTGCCCCTCTGCCTCTACATATTAGAGATGATGAACACTAAGAAACAACAGGGGAATTTCCTAACTTCACTCAAGCATTCAAATTAAATACTCTAGCCCTGGCTGGTGTAGCTCAGTGGATTGAGCTTGGGCCTGCAAAGCAAAGGGTTGTCGGTTCAATTCCCAGCCAGGGCACATGCCTGGGTTGCAGGCCAGGTCCCCAGTTGGAGGCACATGAGGGGCAACCACACACTGATGTTTCTCTCTCTCTCTTTCTTCTTCCCTTCCCTTGTCTCTAAAAAATAAATAAAATCTTAAAAAAAAAAGAATAAATTAAACACTCTAGTTTTGACACAGCCAACTTTCCTTTTCAGCACTTTTTCATTTAAGAGAACATTATTATAAGAGAGAAATTCCTAAGGATAAAGCAACCCACGGTGTGGAAACTGATGTCTTGTGTAGTGAGGCTGACACACTGCTTACATAAAATGATTTAGTAGCATGATTCATTATTCATTTAGTGAGCATAACGCAGAGCTTCCTGGGGGAACCTGCTTGTTCAGAGGCCATGTTTGAACTTTACCTTGAGAGGTAGCCCTGTCTGCTTGCTCAGAGGCAAGCTTTTTACTGATAACCAAGATTGACGTAAATTTATAATGGTGTGAATTAATATTTTTTTTTCATCCAGCAGGATAGTATCTACCTGCTTCACTTCTTTCTCAGTTCCTAAATCCAGCAATGGCTTATTATGTTTCAAACTTGTACACCTAAAGGTTCCCTTCTTCAGGGCGGCTTCTTACCTAAAGATTCCTCTGGGCTTTTTTGCAAATGATGAGTGATTCTGGCCGAGCTCAGGCATACTTCGTTTCTTTGATGCATGTTCTCAGAGCGTTAAGCTGAGTGTGTGTATGTGTGTGTATTTTATAAACCCTCAGTGGCAATTCTTATATGCACCTGAAGGCAAGTCAGAATGGGAAAGGGTCATAGAGCAGGCATGACTAGTTTAAAATGGCTTCTAAGGTGATTATGATAGGTCCCCTCTCTACCTAAAAATGGTTTTAAAAGGTTATGACTTTAAGATATGTTTTATAATTTGCCTGTCTGACTTTGTATCATATTAGTTTCATTTTTGTTAATATTGAGGTGTTTTTAGCACAATTTAAATGCAGTAGTCATATATATGTAATGAGGAAAGGGGACTCATATTTGGCCTTAGTAAGAGAAAATGAAAAATAAAAGGATAGAAAATGAGAAAGACAAAATGTACTCTTCCAAAATATTTAGATGAGAGTGGAAGTAGGAAGAAGGAAGAGAGTTGAAAGTGTGTGTCTGTGTGTGTATGATAAAGACACGGCCTGAGGAGAAATAACCACATTGTTCCAAGATGGAATGAACCACGTCACTAAGATGAAAGACGGTGGGAAATGCTAGTGAAAGCTGAAGAACAGTATTCATACCAGAAGGGGAAAACCTGGAAATGAACTGATGGCAATCAAATAATTCCCCATGCTATCCAGTAGATGGCGCTGTGTGCCCAAAACAGCTTTGTTGCTGCTTAGACCAGAGAAGAAATAATGTATAGCACACAAACGAGAAGTAAATAAACGTGCAATGCTTCTGTCACAAAACTCCAGAGTAGTTCTGAAGTTAATAAAACAAGAACTTTAAAGCGAGTGCTTTAATGTAAACTTGAAAGCAACTTACATTTTCACCTTTGATTCCAAAGGCTGGAGATTGAGGTGGTATTTGTCAATGTTGTTCTCCACATCCATGGCCAGCTGGTGGCTGCAAACAGAAATAATGTCTCAAGATGGTGTAATCCAGAAAGTCAATATTTGTAGCAGTGGTACAGCCAATTTATATTTATTTCAAGGAGCAAATTATATTCAAGTTTTTATTTTAATTTATTAACAGGCACTAAAAGTTCCTGTTAATGGGTAACAGATAAATAATCATATAATAGAAATAAAATATTGTTTTCTCACTAATATTTTCTGTTCTTTTTATTTCTACCAGTCAGTTCAATATCTGCTTCATATCTAAGGCATGAAAATAATTTCTCTTAAGTGAAGAGGAAAGCAGATTACTGAACCATTTCAGGGGGGATGAAAACAAGGAGACTGACATTATAAATCCCATGGCAAGGTCCATGAGTAAGCTGTAGAGAGGATCTCTTTCATCCCAAGCAATGCCACTGCCACTGAATCTTTACCCCTTTTACCTTGTGAGCTTTTCCAGAACTCCGCCCACTGTGAACAAAGATGAACCTCTGCCCTGGAGAAAGCAGAGCACTACAGATACACAGTCACCGCTCCTAAAGAGCCTGTGAGACACCCACTGGGTGCTACAATGGTCGAGAGGCCTCATGGAAAAGGCAGCACTTGGGCTGGGTTTTGAAGAAGGAACAGGAATTAGGCAAATTGGGATGTGAAAGATTTACATAAAAGGAGATGATCAGGAGGGGAGGTGAAAACTTCAGGCTCTTTTTAGATCATAAAGAGAGCTATTTGACAAAAGTGGACAGGCCGGAAAGTAAGAGTCACTGGCTACATGATGTGTACAAATCACTGCCATAGACATTTTATGTGTATTAGCTTACTTATTTCCCACAGTGGCCTCTATCAATTGAGTATTAGTTTCCCTGGGGTGCAGCTGAGAAATCTACAGTGTGGAGTGATTACATTAAAACTCAGAAGAAACTCATCAAAACTTAAGTCTAATGACCACAAAGTACTGCTTGGAGGATTTTAACGTCAGACTTGTTAAACTTAATTCTGCTGACTGCAGTTTTCATAAGTAAAGTATTTAACAGCTTAGCCCAGTACACATGCATGTGGTAAGGGTGTGTGTGTTTAAAGCTGAAACAAAACTTTCAAGAAACGTTATTTCCCCAACTGCCTGTACTGTTCTCTGACATTTTTTATTATATATATATTTTAGATTTTTTAAAAGGCCAGTGGCTACCCATCAAATTTATTTAACAAACCATTAATGGTCTGTGATCTACAATGTGAAAATCAGTGCTACTGGGAATCGTAAAGCACTTGAAGCAGGACAATGTGACAAATGAGATACTGAAGAATGGTTTGCAGTGGGAGTGAGCAAGAAGAGTGAAGGAACATCCTTAGCAGGGTATTCAAATTGGCCAGATAATGAGAACCATGATTATGGTGGCAGTAAAGAAAATATAAGAGAAAACACTGTGCTGGAGGTATTATTAGGATAATGTACTTACCTCCCCCTCTTTAGAATAACCAAGTGGTGGGGAAAACTTGCAAGAGCAGATAAATTCACACATGGCCACTAGGTGGTGCTATCAGCCCAAGCTAGCTTTGTAATCACCCAGCTGGAAAGTTGAGGGGCAAGGGAAAAAGCTCTTTGCTCTGTGCAGTCGGTATTCAGGGTCTGTTATTAATTCATCCATAGTCACTCACTTTCAGGTATATTGAACACATTCTGTGTGCCAGCAATGATGTAAAGCATAGGAGAAACAACGGTGAAAGCAGTGACAGCACTGGACATGGTCCCTGTTCTTATGGTTTTACAGTCTAAGAGAAGGTAAATATTAAGTAAATATAAATGTGATGGATGTTATTAAGGGACCTAACTGAGGGTTGGTGGGTGTGTCAAGTCTCATTTTTATAAATCTATGTTCTTGTAGGGACAGCAGCCTTATAACAAGGACAACTTAAGAGAAGGAAAGAACAGGGGAGGAGGCAGAAGCCCGCGTAGATGTTATTTAATTAAACCCCTAAATAACAAAATCTCAAACTGAGCAACAGAGATACAGGTGAGGTGTTACGGATATCTGGCTGCAGACACACAGCAACTAGAGACAAGGCCCACGGTTCATGGAGAGGACTCTTTTTGAAATATTAATGAAGTTGCTATTTGGGGGTTACAATTTATACATCCTCAACAAACTATGGACTACAAATAGCTGTAGGCTTAAATTGGGTAAATTTAGTGCATTGCATTGATAATTGCCTGTGGGTAATGTTGTGATTATATGTCAGGAGAATATCCAACTTGCGATCACACATTTCATACCAAAGACCTAACCTGATTCAATGTTTACAAAAAAAAATAGCTGTCAGTATAAGGTATTATGTAAGTTAATAAATGATCATGAAATACAATAAAGTTATAAGCCGTCTCCTAATTAATGGCCTTACTAATTGTTCTTCTCTATTTGCTGACTTCAGCGAGTGCATGTGTGCATGTGTGTGCACATGCATGTGTACTTGTGTGTATGTGTGCATGTGCATGTGTACATGTGTACCCACAAGTACGCTCGCTTGGTGCTAGGCACGGTCTCTGGCAGAACGGAGCTGCAGCCTCTCCTCCCTTCACGCTGCCTACCACAAAACCCTGTTGAGCATTCAGAGTAAATGTAATGTTCCAAGGGGGAATAACCGATCAAGTGCTATGACACCACTCTCACTGAACTTATGGTCATTTCAAGTAGCTGCGATGATTTACATCACACCAAAGTCAGCTACAGCTATAATGAAAGCTTAATCTGCTCACTCAAAGTGTACCAATTTTTCAATCAAATTTGACAGCTTTCAAGGACACAGCCCTGCCCTAAAGCAGACCAGCAAAATCTCCAGAATTCCAGGCAAATGGGCATACGGTTAGGGCAGGGGGCCATTGTTTTCTCTCTGTCCAGGACAAGCACCAAAGGGGAACTTCCCCCACAGGCATGTGTGCTTTGAGGGGAACTTGAATTCCCAGCCCTGGAATTCCTCAATCACAATTGGGAAAGATAAGCATGCAAAGCAAACTAGCCATTCTCAGAAGCTTTTAGCTTTCACAGGCCTCTAGATAATGAGGAGGAAAGGACAGGGGAGGAGGCAGAAGCCCGTGTAGATGCTATTATTTTCACATATCTTCCTGAGGGCAGGGAGATGTAAAAGGCACATGCTGGTGTTGGTGAGAGGTTTCATACAGAGCTGTGGTCCATTAGCAGGACAAAAACTTTTGGAGTTCACTTCTTACTTAAAAATCAATAATGAAAAACAAGCAAAACCAGAGTTACTAGATAAATGGGCTGAACATCACAGAGAAAGCATGTCCGCAGAGAATTAAGCTGCACGAGATTATTGAATGACCAAAAGGAATCTAAAAATGCAGCTGGACCTCTGGTTCTCAACCCCAGCTCTTTGTTAGAATCACATGAAGGAAGCTTTTAAGAAAAGCTCATTCTAGGACCTCACCCCCAGAGATTCTGATTCACTTTGTCTGGCGGGGGTTGGGGCGGTATGCCAGGGCATTTTTCTGAAACTCCCTGGGTGATTCTAAGTGCAACCACGGTGATTACGGATCTCATGTTGTTCCAATGCTGATCTCCGTGGGGGGGGAATCTAATTTCTAGCTCAACAAAACCTCTTCAGTTCTTATTGTTTATATATGAACAATATGTGGTGAGGGGGGTAGGAAGACTGAACTATTTTACTCTTATTTACACACATTAATGAGAAAAGACATGACGAGGATACATGAAATCCATAGATAACCCAGGAGCTCGGTTTGATCAAAGGGTCAAAGCTGTCCTTCAAGTGGTGACATAGAGAATTTTTAGAATCATGAAGGTGGGATGAACCGAGAAGCTCTCTAGTCCACACCCCCACCCCGGTGGAAGGGAAGGAGCTGGCACTGAAGGCACCCCTGTCATGGTGTCTCAGTGCTCACCACGAGACCGTCAAGCCAGGGCTATTATCCTCGTCTTAAAAGATGGGGAAAGCAGGGCTTGGGGTGCTGAAATAATTGTTTCCACACTGACAAAGCTGGGAAAAAGCAGAAAGAGGAATAAAGTCCAAGATTTTCCATTTTCAGGAATGTTTTCAACAGCATCTCAGATGAATGCTCACTGACACTCTTCTGGGCACTATAAGTGTCTAGCAGCCCACTCTTTAACAGAGAAGTCCATTCTGTTGGCAGGATGACTTTTTACAAAAGTTATCTTCTTCTGAGTCACAAGCTTGCTTGTTGATTTTTACTCTGCTTTCTAGGGCAAGACATGAAATTTAGCCCTCCTTTTAAAGGAACAATTCCTTCAAATGCTTAAGGAGAGCCATTATGTCCTCTCTGAGATTTCTTCTCTCCAAGCTACGCACCCTCAGCTCTCTGGAGTAGTTGCACATGACTTTGGAATTCTCATTATTTTAATTGACCTCTTCCAGTGCTCTTGGAGATGTCAACGTGCTTGTAATATGTGGTGCCCAGAGCCAAGTGTGACACCCACATGGGCTTGTCATTTGGACTTTGTGAGTGGTTGAGAGCAGGGCGTCTGGGGGGCATTCAGACCTAGGTTTGATTCTCATCCTTCCTCACTGCTCTTATCTGGGTTTACTTATACCAGGGCTGAAAGCTCTCTGAGCCTCTTTCTCTGTCTGTAAAATGGAAATAGTAATGCCTGCATTGGAAGGCTGTGGTCAGCTTTCCATGAAGAAATGCCTATAAGCCTTCATTCTTACTGAGGATACTGTAAACACTCAATAAATGATAATTAATTTTCTCCACCTTTATCTTGATAATGCATGATCATTAATCAGTTTAATATTGTGGTAATATTTTTAGAAGCCATATAAAATCATGGTCTCATGTTAACATCAGATAAAACCTCTAAACTTTTACCCACAAATTGAAATCAGAACATATCTCTCGCATGTTCTAATTGTACAATTTTTTAAAAACCTAAAGGGAAGATTTTACTTTTATCTCTGTTCAATTTCATCTCTTTCTTTCTTGCATTTTTTTAGCTCGGTTTTTTCCATTCTGCAGTGTTATTTTGAATGTTCATTCTATTAGTTTTGTGTCACCCTTGTGCTTTTTTTGCAAATTCATGATTGCCTTCCATAGACATCCCTGGTTAAGAGCCAAAGGCCGAGCAGGGTTAAGTTTTCAGCCCTCAGACACACACCAGAGATGTCTGCAGGCATCACGATACTCTGTCAATCAGGACAGCTTGTGTCTCAGAGCTCGTCTCGTCATGAACCCGCCTAACTGCATCTCAGATGAGACACACAGCTGGTCGGTGACCTCGGCGACAACGTGACAAACTGTCCAATTACTTAATTACTTCTGCCTTGCCAGGTCATTTCTTTTTTTCATGAAAGTTTTTCAACCTTGCAAATAATTTAATTTCCTTTAATATTTTTACTTACTTTTCAAGTAAATATTTCCCATCATTAACTTGTTCTAAAGGATTCTGCAATCTTTTCGTTTCTTCCTGTGGGGGGAAAAAAAGAAGCGTCTTAAAAATTGACCCATGTACTTATGGTCAATAACATTTGAGGGCAATTATTAGCAAAATTGAGATAACACACTATTAAATCTTCTGGGCTTTGCCATGGATAAGTGCTTAAACATAGAAAACAATTTCATCTTTGATCAAACTGGAATACAATACTGCCAGTCAAATTGTGTGATTTTTTTCAATACTAAAGATAATGCTTCCTGTTATTTTTCTAGAGTGGGGATACGTTTATATAGATCCTTCCACTCAAGTGTACTCTGCAGTCTGTATCGTGTTTGCTGGTTGCTGGATGAGGGCCTCTAATGAACATGAGCCGAGTTTGGCCACTCAGAACCCACCCTCTCTTGTCTCTTGGTGAATCTCAACCACCTCTTCCCTTAGCCCCAGTGCTCACACACACACACACACACACACACACACACACACACCCCTTCCCATCCCCCTGGCCACAGTGACTGGTTCAAGGATGTGCTGGAAGTCCACCCAGGTTCCTGGTGTGGTTGCCTGTCCTGCGGGATTTAAGGAAGGCCCACAGAGCTCTGGTGCTGGGAAGACCACCGTTGTTTCAGGTTGCACTATTGCCTTGGCATTGCAAACTGCTGAGGTGTCAAGAGGAAGCCCCAGTTAGGACTGAATTACACATGTGCCCCTGAAAGAGCATCAAGCTAGTCTCAACACACTCTCACCACCAGACATCAGAGTCTCCTAGGTCATCCCTCATCACCCAGTCTCTTCAACTTCACGCTGCACTGTGCATCCCAGAATGTGAGCCAATCACTCATCTCTTCCCAATGCCTCAGACCTTTCTGCTGAGCAATTTGGGAGGCACACGTCTGTCATCGGCGAATCCTCTATTTCCTCAGTTTCTTTGGACGTTCTCTTAATTATCTTGTTCTAACTGCACACTGCCTTTATGTTCTGAGACAGCTAAGTTTTTGTTAGAGCAAGAAGATCAAAGAACTCTCTAGAAAAGAGTTTTAGGATATAGAGGATTTTACGGTTCACAAACTTGGCTGAGTCTCTGATTACACTTATCCCCTGCAGTCCTCTTGGGAGGTGGCCCTTTCTTCCCCACGTGCCACGCGGTACACGGTCTGGAGCAGGGAGGGGTCCAGATTCTCTCTCCTCATTGCTGCTCCCAGATCCTCTTCATTCCTACAAAATCTTAGCCCTGGAAACATGCTCACAGCCTCCCCAGGCTTCTGTCCTCTTCTCTTCCCTATCTATCCTCACTCCTCAGGAGGTCTTCACCAGTCCCCAGTCCCATAACTTGAAATACCTGCCCGGACCTGCCCTTAAACTCCACCCTTATGAATCCACTCGCCTACTTAACAGATCTTTCAAGTTCAAAACCAAAGTCTTGACTTCCCTGCCTATACCCTCTCTCCTAAACCTCCTTCTTCACCACTTCTGCCTCATATCAGTAAACGGTGTCCCTGTTGACCCAGATACACGGAACCGAAATGCAGGGGTCAGCCTGTATTCCCTTCTTTCTCTCATGATTCACAGTTAATCCGCTAATCCAGTTGGGCCCAGTGTAGAAATACATCCAGAATCTGACCCCTGCTTCTCAGGCTGATCTAAGCCAACTGTGGTGGACTCCTGTCTCCCTGCTTCCGGTGTTAGCCCACTGCAGTCACTTCTTTCCTCAGCCAGCATGTTCTTTTAGTACTTGGGCTTTCTTTGCTAAGTGTGTGAAATGCATATGTTGTAAGCGTACAGTGCAGTAAGTTTAGACAAATGAATGTACTGGAAGAACCACCACCCAAAACAAAATACAGAACATTTTCCTCACTGCAGAAGGTTCGTTCGTGCCCCTGTACAGTCAGCTGCCCTCCCCTAATGACACCCCTGCTCTGATGTCTGTCATGGTGGATTAAATCTCCCTGTTCTAGAATATCGTATAAAATTATCTATTCTTTTGTATCTGGCTTAATCTACTCAACATTATATTTTGGCCTTAGTTTCTTAACCAACGTTAATTGTTTCAACTTCCCTTTAGTACTTGGAGAAATTTGTTTCCTTCCTCTGAATTTGAAAACATAGACTTTGAAATGAGAGAAATGCTGGAGCTGCAATAGAAGTATTTGCTGCTGTAAGAAACACCAACTGGAGGGAAAAGAGAACAGAATGGAGAGGATGGAGGCCCAGGAGAACAGCCAAGGAGCCAGAGCCCTGGCGGTGCTGTGAGCTTCCGGTCAAACTGGGGCTGACGGTGATGGATTTTTCAGTTTCATGAGCAATAGGTTCTCTCATTTGCTTAATGCAATTTTGGTTGAAATTTCTCTCTCTCTCTCTTTCTCTGTGTGTGTGTGTGTCCCTTTTTTTTTTTTTTTTACAACTGAAAGAATCCTAATTCAGAACTCACAGTTTAAGCTATAACCTAGGACCTCTAAGTATAAAATCCTAACTTGATGAGCCATAGAACTATGAAAGTTCGGAGGTATTATTGTTTTTATTTCATTTTATTTTGGCAGTGTCTTAAAATTTTTCCCATTTGGAATCCTAATGGACGAAGCACGCTATGGTCTTCATTCCTTGTTATTAAAGGCTGCTGCTTTTATATTCAACGCTTGTGTAACAAAGCTCAAAAAAGGAATATTTCTGCATCTTCTGCAAAATTGCTGTATAAGACACTGCACACTTTGCTACTGGTTCTCTTACACAGAATAAGATTTTAGGATTTAGTACTAGAGGGTAGTTTCTCATTTTGGTAGAGCAGTGTACTTCTTTTCATCAACAATAACCACTTATAAGTCTTATAGAGGTTGTTTATTTTGCCTTGGCTGCCAGAAGCTTAAGCTAAATTAAATATTCAATTGCCAGAACTATTCTTTCGAGGCTGTTAGTACGATTATCCCCCTCCCCCTTCACTACGTGATGTGTGAACTGCTTTATTTTTATTGTCACTCTCCTACATGTGCTTTTTTCACAGTTAGTAGAGGCAAGTACTATATAGGCAGGATACATATGATAAACAGGTAGGAAGATAGAGATGACAGACAGGTAGATGATGGAGAGATAGATAGATAGATAGATAGATAGATGGTAGAGATAGAGCATTCTTTTTAATTGTATATATGGCATTCTATTTGCAAGGTAAAACTACAGATGCTGGATCCTTATTCTAAGAATAAGTCTCCGCACCTACCCTCTATTTCTCCCAACCCTCCATCTCTCTCACCTAACCCTTCACCATATCCCGTCCTTCCTCCAGTGACACAAGCAATAAATCGGGTCATACAAAAGGCCATGCTTGAAGCCACTTTCCCACAAGGAAATAGGCTGGATAAGACCCCTTAGTTATTCTTGAAAACCAGGAGAATTTTTAGGTCATAAACGTTTTCTTTTTTACCCCTCCATTAAGATTAGGAAAGAGACTGAGTTGTTAGTAGTCCCAGCACTTTCTTCTCTAAGCTGTGCCTGTGGCATGCTTTCTTCTTTTCTTTTGCGATGGGGACTTGGGGGGGCAGGAAGGAAGGGCTTTTGCACTCTGCCTGCCACTCTCTTTTTCTTGGTTCTTTCAGAGCAGGGAGCTTGCCCGGGTGGGGAGGGCTTTGAAGCAGTACTTTATTCACTCTGACTATCCACATTCTAGGAAATCATATTAAACATAAGGTCAATGACTAACAAGAGCCTTCTGAACAGCTGCTCTGCTGACAATTTGGAGGATTGATTTCGTCATTTGGTTATTTAAGCTAACTATACAAAAACACTTCAATTCAATTGGCCAAACCGTGTCCTCCTTTTCTCCGAGATGGGTAAGGAAGATGGCTTGCTCAACAGATCTTCACTCAGTGTTTCACTCTCTGAGAAAGTTTTGTTTTAATTTACCATTTAAAATATACAGATTGGTCTTTCGAATCATTGGTTTCTCCCACTCATCCTCTTTGTGTCTGATTTTATGTCTGGCACTGCCATTTCCCTACTAGAAACCAACATAGCTCCCAGTGCTGAAAGCACTGGCGATGGATTCCACCGTCTCCACCAAGGTCTGATGCACTGGGACCCGGGTTGTCTCTCCCAGATCCACGCCCTGTCCCATACTCCCCCTCTCCAAGTCAGGTCATATAAAACTTCACACAGTCCCGGAACTCACATGCTTTCTTACTGGGCATTCAAAGACACTGTGTCCCCAACTCTTCTGCCGGCCCATTCCCATTCTTCCTTCAGAAGACCCCAACTTGTCCTTCCACC